>ML787798.1:387792-398979 GCA_009831015.1 Picea engelmannii | reverse complement strand
AACTAATGGCCTAAAGCCGACATAAATAAAATAACATTACTAATCTAATATGCCCCAATTAAGTGGTAATGAGCCAATATTAGGGCTTAACAGAACATCATGGGGGGGGGGTAGCAGTAAATGAGGAATCCAAAGGAACTCCACTATCCATGGTAATGAAAACTTAGTAAAAACTCCTGAGGACAACAAGTAATAAAAATAACACCAAAAATCAAATGACCAATATGCACACAAAGAGGGTAAAGTGGATGAAAGTAGTCTCCCTCCCTAAAGAAGGTATGTCTCACCCAAGAGTAGCTTGAGAATCCTTGCTAAATATCGGAGCTAACAAAATCAGCTATAAGAGCCCTCGTGGGCTTAACAACTAGTCGGTCAGATCCCCCCAGAGAGGTAATCCTCCATAAAGGACGTGTGTTGTCTGACCCTTATCTGACCCAATGTACATGTAGAATAACCCCAGGAAGTAACCTATATGGCACCTAATTCAAGCAACTAAGAAACCAATGTATAACCGATGCACATGCGAGTAGTCATAAGTCAGGTCCATCATATGGGCAGGGTAGAAAAGCCCAAAAACTTGAAAGTACCACCTCTCATGGAGGTTAAGGCACTAGCAAGATCCCCAGATATGAATAGATCCCCATAAATACCTCTGATGCTAAGAAGGTATCAGGGGGATATACCTTCAACCAACCTCGCGAGACCTCTTGATTAACTCCAGTGTGAGCAGAGCCTCCTGATATTACCAATTATACAATGGATTTCTTCACTCCCTTTGTTAGACGCATATGTTGATTTAAATTCTTTGGAGAATTTTTGCTCACAAAATCCTATTCCATGGCACTAAATCCTAAGCTAGTTTGTGCACCCTAGAAAATAAAATCATGACTAATCATTTTTAAATTATAGTGTTAATTTTAGTGGCTGTGATTACTCAAAAAGGTATGGCAGTGAAACTCATGATGTTATGAGTGAACAAGAAAAGTAAATATGAATATAATGCAAAGTCCTAACTTCAATTTTCAATGAATGATATGCTTCTAATAACAAATGCAATTTTCAATTTCAACTCTAGAATTCTGAAGTAAAAATGAAATCTTTCCTTACATGCACTAAGCTAATGACCAAGACTCAAAAGATAAAAAATGCCAAGCAATGGAAAATGCATAATATTTTTGTATTTTCAATATAAGGAAAGTGAAAATGCATGGACTGAACAACAACTTGATATATAAACTCTATTGTGTATAGAAACATACAACTCAAGTAGGATACCAAACAACAAGACACACAACCCAATGTACAGGGACAATCAAAATGAAAAGTTGATGAGAAATACTCTGCCCAAAAATTCAACCAAAGGTAGGTTTCATGTCATCGCACAGGCACTTAACAGTCACTACAGAGACCCAAGAAGACTCAACAAACATCAAATCCCAATCAACAACCACCAGACCCAAGAAACAAGCAAAGAAGGCTAATGTACATGATTTTTCAAGGGAACATAGCATATGTACGTAGCTTGTAGAGAGACAACCCATGTATATATGCGGCTGTCAAGCCAAAAACCGCATATATGTTTCAAAAAAAAATCCAAGCAAGGGAGAAGGCTGAAAAATTTAGACCCAGAGTAAACAGAGGCTGTCAAGCAATGATACGACAAGAAAGTCAATAGGAACGAGAGAAATCTAAGGAAAAAAGTAATCCAAACCCTAAGAAAGAAGATTGAATCCCCAGTATGGTTGCCAATTTTGTTAGAGGAAAATCTCTCTATGGCTAGGGTAAACCACAACAGACGAAAACGACTACAAAAATCAACTCTCTTCTCAAGTATGTTATGTAAACAAATATGCTAGCAAGACAAGATAAAAGGCCTACCTAGTCCAGTCTCAAGCCCTAAATAGTGGCTCATTACCCCTTAATTGGGGCATATTACATTAGTAATGTTATTTTATTTATGTCGTCTTTGGTCCATTAGCTGTAATTGTACCTCCTAGTCTCCTATATATATGAAGGAGACATTTTCATTTGGAATCATATTGTATTTGGACATTTATGTGGGGTATAAGGAGGTTTCCCCCTCTAAGAGGATTATTACCTGAAATTCTCTCTTTTTCAAGACATTGAGTACTTATTCTAAGGTTTTTCTATTCTATATTGATATTTGGTTCTTAACATATGGTATTAGAGCCCAAGGTCTTGGGGTTTTGCTGCTACATCCGAGACACCTTGAAATTTTCACTATAATTTGTTTTCTACAACATTTCAGAAGGAAATTATTGGAGGATATTTAGCAGACGGATCAAGGTATGTTGGGTTAAAATTTGAGCTCATGAGGCCTTATATTTTCAGAGATACATCTTGTGTAAGATAGGGTTATGGAATCATCTTGAATGGAGTCATTGCAGAATTTTTGCTATAAAATTGTTTCTACAACATTTTAGACCCTTAAATCCGGAGTTTATTCACCGAAATCAGTAAGGTATCTATGGTAAAAATTTCAGCTTCTAGTTCATCTTACATTTGTAGATACACCCTATGGAAGATAGGGTATCTGACTAGTCGCAAGCAGGTGTTCTTGGTAAAATAATCATAAATTATTCCTAGAGTATCCAAATTGCATGAGATTGGTTGCATTCGATAGTGGACACTTCATATTATTTATGGTACGATGTTCAGTATTTTATATCAATTACTTTTTGTGGGGAAATCTATACAAGTGAGATATCCTGGAAAGGCCAAAAATCAGCAAGTTATGGGGAAGTTACTGGAAATTCCACTTGGCACATCCAATTTTGATCATACCTATGGAATTGTAGAGAAGCAATATCAGAGAACTACAAAAAATAAAATATCATACCTAGAAGGGCCAAAATTTTGGATATACAATAAAATGAATGTTGTTTAGCAGAACCACCTCAAAATCAAGGTTTAAAGTGATTCTTGGCCAACATGCCACCAAAAAAGGGAACTTCTACACCAAATAAGCCTCCAGACAGTCCTACTTGGACTCTTGATGAAGGTGAAGAAATGTGTAGGGACATAAATGATTTACAAAAGAAGACAGTAACAAAATATGAACTACAAGAGATGAGGGATTTAATAAATACTAAGATGGATGGTTTAAAAGGGGAGATCATGGAAGGATTGAAAATTTTCCTAATAGAGAGTACACCTGAAAGTCAAAATGTATACCATGAAATTAATTATGAGGACACAAAGAAGATGAATCAAGAATGGATAAACCCTAACTTTTGGTTGAATACCAACCACTTTCCTAAGATCGATATGAGGAAGTTTGATGGCAAGGACCCAATCACATGGATACTTTAGATGGAGCAATTCTTTGATCTACATAATGTGCCACATACAAAAAAGGTACAGATTGCTTCTTTATATTTAGAACCCAATCAATTTGTGTGGTATCGATGGATTTGTTCTCGCAAATCACTCATCACTTGGACAATTTTCATGAAAGAAATGATAGTACACTATGAGGATACAGGTAGCAATACCTTATTTAGCCAATTGATAAATCTCAAGCAAAAGGGTTCAGTTACAGAGCACATTGGGAACTTCCAAATATTGAATTTAAAGGTAACAAATATTCCATATGAGTACTTGATTGATGTATTCATAGGAACTTTAAGGGATAACATTCAACAAGAGGTTCGTCTTTGGGAACCCAAATCATTTTAGAATGCATTTAGGGTGGCAAGAAATGTTGAAAGTAAAAATATGGCTATGGCTACTAGAAGGACCACTCTTAACATCTATCGAGAGAATAATGTTACTTCTTCTAAAACGCCTCAACCTACTAGGTTAACACCTCAAAATTTGGAGGAAATAAAATAAAAACGTTTATGATTTAATTGTGACAACAAGTACAGTAAGGGACATAAGTGTGGTGAGAATAAAATATTCTACATATATTGTGAAGAGGAACAAGAACAAGAACAAGAACAAGAACAAGAACAAGAACATGAACTATCTCAAGATGAAAATGTAGACGCAATTTCTTTTGAAGAGTTGACTCCCGCGATATTGTGTAATACATTGTTTGTAGTTAGCAGTCCTCAAACCCTCAATATCGAAGGATATATCAAAACGAAAAAGGTAATAGTCCTAATTGATTCTTGTAGTACTCATAATTTCATTCAGTATAAATTAGCCAAAGATCTCAATTGCTTTGTATATCCAACACTAGAGTTTCAAGTAATGATTGCAGATGGAGGAGCTATCAATTGCTCAGGAAAATGTAATAAGATCAATATTATTATGGGGGAATATGTAATGAATAATCCAATGATTTCTATACCCATGGGGGGTGATGATGTCGTACTAGGAATCCAATGGTTACAATCATTAGGAACATTGGATTTTAATTTTCAAGAACTTTTCATGAAATTTTCATTGGAAGGAAAACAAATTGAGTTAAGAGGTATCATAGGGAAACTTAGTAACGTGATAAGCTACAATGGCATGACAAAGTTATTTAAAAAGGGGAATCAAGGTGTAATTTCACAACTATTCTCACTAGATGTTCAAAAATCTAGACCATCTATTCCCCTAGATATCCAAGGGATCATTGATAAGAATTGCAAAGTATTTGAAGATATTCCCAAAGGTATTCCACTCACTCGAAATCATGATAATGATATTCACCTAATCCCTGGGAGTGTTCCTCCTAACATTAGGCCATATAGATACCATTATTCCCAGAACAATGAAATTTAGCACATGGTTGAAGAAATGTTAGAGGTTGGCATTATTAGACCTAGCCAAAGTTCTTACTCTGCACTGGTGGTAATGGTATTCAAGAAAGATCTCTCATGGCGTATGTGTCCAGATTATAGAAAGATCAACAAGATCATTATTAAAAATAAGTTTCCCATTCTCGTCATTAATGAATTGTTAGATGAACTACATGGAACAATCTATTTCACAAAGTTGGATCTTTGTTCAGGGTATCCTCAGATTAAAATGAAGGAAGAAGATATCCCAAAAAAAATATTATGAACTTAGGAAGGCCATTATGAATTTTTGGTCATGCCTTTTGTCCTTACAAATGCACCTTCCACATTCCAAGGGTTGATGAATTCCATTTTCAAGCCCTTCCTTCGAAAATTTGTGTTAGTATTTTTTGACGATATACTAATCTATAGCAAGTCCTGGGAGGATCATGTGTGACATGTTGACAAGGTTCTACAACTACTAAAGGAGAAACAAATATATGCCAAACCATCCAAATGTTTCTTTGGGGTGAATGAGGTAGAGTATTTGGGTCATATTGTATCTCATGAAGGTGTCAAGGTAGACCCTAACAAGATTAATGCATGATGGACTGGCCAATTACCAAAACATTGAATAATCTTAGAGGATTTTTGGGTTTGACAGGTTACTACGATGAGTTTGTTCGACACTATGGAAGAATAGCAACACCTTTAACGACACTAACTATGAAGGATGCATTTTCTTGGACTCCAGAGGAAACTAAATATTTTGAGCAACTTAAAGAGGTGATGTGAAAAGCTCTTATCTTGGTCACTCGTGACTTCACAAAAACCTTTATTGTGGAATGTGATGGCTCAGGAAATGGAATTGGTGTTGTCCTAATGCAAGGAGGAAGGCCCCTAGATTTTGAAAGTCGACCACTCAAGGGAAAGGACTTACACAAACCCATTTATGAGAAGGAAATGATGGAAATACTACATGCATTGAAGAAATGGTGTCCTTACCTAATAGGTATGCACTTCAAGGTCAAAACAGATCATGATAGTCTTAAATACGTCTTGGAACAAATACTATCTTTAGAAGAACAACAAAAATGGGTGACCAAGATATTGGGTTATGATTTTGAAATCGTCTATAAAAAAGGGAAGCAAAATGTTGTGGAAGATGCACTCTCAATAAAGGATGAAGATGTTGAGGACCTTCTCTGTGCTATCTCAATCATCCAACCCGATTGGATAATAGAAGCAAGGGATGAATGAAAGAATCATGAAAAAGTGTGTACTCTCATTCCAAGGTTCGAACATGATTCCAGTGCATAAGATACATTTACATGGAAAAATGATTCACTATGGTACAAAGATCTCTTATATTTATGTAAGAACTCCCAACTCAAACAAAAGGTACTATTGGAATTTCACACCTCTCCCATAGGAGGGCACTAAGGATTTTTGAAAACCTACCATAGGGTCAAGAAGGAATTTTTTTGGGATGGCCTTAAAACTGATGTTCAAAGGTTTGTCGCAGAAGTTTTGGTTTGCCAACAAAATAAGGTGGAAACAATTAAGACCATAGGTCTTTTACAACCATTATCCATTCCAAGTCAACGTTGGGAGGAGGTTTCCATGGATTTCATAATAGCGTTACCAAATTCTGAAGGAAAGAGTGTCATCATGGTGATTGTTGATAGACTCACAGAATATGCACAATTTTGTGCACTCTCTCATCCCTTCAAAGCCAGTATAGTTTCCACCGCATTCATGTAGATAATTCAAAAGCTACATGGAAGCCCAAAGATTATTTTAAGTGACAGAGCTCCCATATTCACTGGACATTTTTGGACAGAATTATTTTCTTGTTTGGGTACTCAATTGGCTCATATCTCATCCTATCATCCTCAATCTTATGGAAAAACTGATATAGTGAACAAATATCTGGAAGGGTACCTTCGTTGCTTTGTCTTTGATAAACAAACACAATGGTTCAAATGATTACCCTTGGCAGAATGGTGGTATAACATTTCCTTTTATACTGCAAAAAACATTACACCATTTATGTCACTCTACGGATACCACCCTCCTTCCATCACTTATTCTCTAAAAGAAAAATCTAAGGTTAAAGCAGTGGAAGATCACATCGAGCATCAACAACAAGTTCTCCAAATCTTAAAGGACAACCTGAACATGGAACATAATCACATGAAACAACAAGCACATCAACATCATAGTTAAAAAAAAATTGAAGTAGGGGATTGGGTGTTTTTAAGAATACAACCATACAAACATATGTCCCTCAAGCAAGAAAAGAAGGATAATAAATTATCACCAAAGTATTATGGCCCTTATAAGGTGTTGCAAAAGATTGGTACTATGGAATACAAATTGGAGTTGCCTGTATCTTAACGAGTACACCCAGTTTTCCATGTTTCATGCTTAAAGAAGGTTATAGGTGACAAGATCCTAGTTCAAACTATATTTCCAGAACTTGACGAGGAAGTAAAAATCATATTGGAACCCGAAGCCATCACTAGCATAAGAATTTTCCAGCTGAGGAATATATCCATTTCAGAGTATATTGTTAAATGGAGGAAACTTCTGGTTGAAGATTCCACTTGGGAAGATGAATCTTTTATATAGAAGCATCTATATTTACTCAAGCATTGCGGGCAACAGTTGTCTCAAGGGGAGGGGCATTCTAAGCCCTAAATAATGGCTCATTACCCCTTAATTGGGGCATATTACATTAGTAATGGTATTTTATTTATGTCGGCTTTATTCCATTAGTTGTAATTGTACCTCCTAGTCTCCTATATATACGAAGGAGACATTTTCATTTGGAAACATCTTGTATTTGGACATTTATGTGGGGTATAAGGAGGTTTCCCCCTCGAAGAGGCTTATTACCTAAAATTCTCTCTTTTTCAAGGCATGGAGTACTTATTCTGAGGTTTTTCTATGCTATATTTATATTTGGTTCTTAACATCTAGACGTTTGATGGAGTCCACCATTGAGCACTCGAACCAAAGTAATATCCTTGCAACTAGTCCTCAACAACAAATAAAAGTAAGCATATGGTGATAATAAATGATTTTAGTACATTTAATAGCATAATCCATTAATAAACATGAAAAATATGCCCATGGAATAATAATTCAAATATTTTCAAGATATCAATTGGACATGAAAATAGTATTTCTATTAATATATGATCAACATAAGTGAAAATGTTACAGACGCCTATGTCGTCATGGTTGACAACCAAGAAACTAAGTTCCCTCCAACTGGGCCTCCACCACTTCAATCCTCCACCAAAGGCAAGCTCATAAAAGAGAAACAATGAGGTTCTCAATCAATAAGGGAAGAGCTTGGGGGTTGAACACTGCGTTCAGACTTAAAGGACAAAAGGATGCAGACTCAATATGAAGTAAATAATTTCTCCAGAGTAACTTTGCTTTCAAAGTTGAATTATTTCTCCTCTTTCCCATAGCTTGGATTTGGCCCAGTCGGAATGTTTCCAGTATATGGAAGGCCAAGGATCATATATCTCCTGTCATGACATGGAAACCCGACACCAAATTTCATTTTGGGCACACATACAAATGTACGAGGGTTGTAGTGGTGCACCTGCGTATACGCATGTTGTATAGTAGACAAGGTGCATACATGTGGAAAAATATGTATTTTTATCTCTGGGATTTACAAACAGGGATGATAAGTCTGCACGGGGAAATGGAAAAAGGCCTTCTATGCAACATTGCATAGGGTGAGGCAAATCTTGCTATAACATAGAGTGGGTTCCTTCAAGGAAACAATTTAACCACTAGAAGGAGATAATGAAAAAGTTCATTGAATACAGTGAGAATGGAGTACCAATGTTTGATGGTCAGAGTGGTCTAGTGTATGATATGTGGAGCAGAAGAACAAAAACATTTTTTCAGGCACATGGATATGATATTTGGTATTCAATTGTTACAGGATAAAATGGTACAAATAAACCCAAGACTACAACTAAGAATGAATTTAAGAAGAACAAAAAAATAGCAATGGATTTCATCATGGAAGGATTACCTGATTCAATAAATGACAAAGTGGGAAAATTTTCATCAACTAAAGAACTTTGGGATAAGCTACATAATATATGTTCTTCTCCTATCACAGAGTCAAAGAATGCAAAATAATATGTAGAATAAAGATGCTCATAATGTATATAGATTCAGAAGAGGAAGAAGTTGATTAGAGACAACACTTGATCAATGCAATTGAGTATCTAAGGATAGAAAGAAAAGAAAACAAGTCACTCCAGGAAGAACTAAAGAAGATGGAAGAATCATAGAACTCTAACACCAAAGAAGTCGAGAAGATGAAAATGATGCTAAAAAGTCATCTAGAAGAAGCTAGAAGGATTGAATAAACTCTCGAGGATCAGAATCAATATTTGGATGCCAAAATAACAACATAGAAGGAAGAAGTAGAAAAGAGAGAGAAGATACTAATCAATCATCTCAAGAAAAGAACTAATGATTTAAATAATCTTGAAGTAGAGTTCAGTTAACAAGAAAGACAACTTGAAGATAAAATAAACACATTGAATATCCAATTTGAATAATAAAAGAGAATAGAAGAAGAATTGAGGAACTCGATGATGAAGAAAGAAGAAGAGGTGGAGAATCTTGGAGAAGAATTTGTCATGTTGAGAATAAAAATTTTCAAGCTCAACATGAATGTTTAAGAGAACGAAACATCCACATCATTATATGAAGAGAAGCCCTCCAGGTTGCCAGAAAGGAAGAATGAAGAGAATCCAAAGACTTATGCATATGCCATTAAAAGTTCGATGAAGAAGGAAGAATGCAAGCCCTTGAAGAAGAACATTCCAGAAGTGAAAAAGACTCAAGAAGAATACTATATAAGAATATCCTCCATGTTCAAGGCACAAAGAAGCCTAAATCATGATCATGATCATCCAATTCATGAATTTGGAAGGACTACACAAAAAATAAGATCATTCAATTCTAGGTATGTAAATTTATTTTATGGTCTGTTAAGCCCTAATATTGGCTCATTACCCCTTAATTGGGGCATATTATATTACTAATGTTATTTTATTTATGCCGTCTTTAGGCCATTAGTTCTAATTATACCTCCTAGTCTCCTATATATACCAAGGAGACATTTTCATTTTGAATCATCTTGTACTTGAACATTTAAGTGGGGGAGAAGGAGGTTGCCCCCTCAAAGAGGCTTATTATCTGAAATTATCTCTTTTTCAAGGCATTGAGTACTTTTTCTGAGGTTTTTCTATGCTATATTGATATTTGGTTCTTAACATATGGTATCAAAACTCAATGTCTTGGGGTTTCGCTGCTACATCTGAGACACCTTGGAATTTTCACTATTACTTGGTTTCTACAACGTTTCAGAAGGAACGAATTCGAGGATATTTAGTAGATGGATCAAGGTATGTTGGGTTCAAAATTCAGCTCCTGAGGCCTTATACTTTCGAATATACAACATGTACAAGATAGAGTTCTGGAATCATCCTGAACTGAGTCATTACGGAATGTTTTCTATAAAAACGTTTTTGTAACATTTCAGACCCTAAAATCTGGAGGCTATTTACAAAAATTAGTAAGGTATCTGCGCTAAATGTTTCAACTTTTGGGTCGTCTTAAATTTGTAGATACACCCTGCGTAAGATAGGGTATCTGATTAGTCCTATTGACTAGTCTCAAGAAGGTGTTCCAGGTAAAACAAGCATAAGTTCTTCCTAGAGTATCCAAATTGAGTGGGACTGGTTTCATTGGATCGTGAACAGTTTGTAGTATGTTTGGTGCAAGTTTTAGAATTTAATATCAATTATTTTGTGTGGGGAAAGATATACAAGTGATATCTCCTGGAAAGGAAAAAAATCGGCAAGTTGTGGGGAAGTTACCATAAATTCCACTTGGCACATCCAATTTTGATCAGACCTATGGCATTGCAGAGAAGAAATATCAAAGAACTACATAAAAGAAAGTTTCATACCCAAAAGGGCCAAAACTTGGGAGATACAACAGAACAAATATTGTCTAGCAGAACCACCTCAAAATCAAGGTTCAAAAGTGATACTTGGCCAACATGCCACCAAAAAAGGGAACTTCTACACCAAATAATCCTCTAGAAAATTCTACTTGGACTCTTTATGAAGGTGAAGAAATACGTAGGGACATAAATTAACTACAAAAGAAGATGGATTCAATGTAAGCTAAGTTGGATACTAAGATGGATTCAATGGAAGTTAAGTTGGATACTAAGATGGATGTTTTAAAAGGGCAGATCATGGAAGTATTGAAAAATTTTGTAATAGAGAAGACACATGAAAGTGAAAATGCATCCCATGAAATTCATGATGAGGACACAAGGAAGGTGAATCAAGAATGGAGAAACTCCAACTTTGGTTTGAAGACCAACCACGTT
>ML787798.1:352590-376020 GCA_009831015.1 Picea engelmannii | reverse complement strand
CATCTTCACATAGACTGAGATAGTCTTTTGGAGGTCCAAAAGCTTCCCAATGGGGAGGTGTGATCAGGGGATCAAATTTTGCTCAATTTTCAAAGTGCTTGGAATGCGACGAAAACAGTGCCATTGCGTCCGTCTCGTCTTCCCGATTCTGGCGGTATATTTACTTTCACAAACGGAGTCCGTATGAAGGAGTTATCGTGATCTGTCCGCCAAGCCAAACAGGCAAAATTTTGGATGTTGACTGTACCTGTCCGTATAGTCCGTACGGTGACGTGGAAGGGTCGTACCATCATGATGACATGGAAGTTGGATGACATGGCATGTTTTTATTGGTTGGTGGTTGTCCAATCGGGTGTTGACATGTGTCATAAGTGGTTGATAAGGTGTGGACACGTGGCCCAATCCATGGGCGCCATGTGTCCCTATATGGTTGGTTTATTATTGTTGTGTAAAATGTTATGGGAGTCCGCGGGGTTCAACCCCGGGACCTCGCCACAACATAGAAACTTCACATGACCGCCCGACCATTGGGCCACAGTGTATTGTTTATTATATATACCGATTTGCAATTATTTAAAGTTATGTATTGTGACCATTGGCGGGGGGGTCGGGCCGGGGCTTAGCCCCGACCCACGGTCCTTTGCACTACCCATATGACTATGCCATATGAAATGTAACCAACAATAAAAAAAATGCGCGTGGGTGTGGTTTTGTTTAAACACATATAATATAGTATTGTAACCATTGGTGCATATAACCACGGTTTTTCATATGCCCGAGACCTGGAGCGGGAGTTACACGGTTTTAAAACGGGCTTAACCACTTCTTTGCAACGCGCTAGGTCACATGCCATACACCCAGGTGCCTAGGCGGTTAGGGGATGGAGGCGCCCTAACCGTCCTACGGTTTGTACCGGTGCGCAGTTGCGTACGAGACTGAGTTTTTACGCTTAAAAGAGCGTGTGAGCCAAGTTTGCTGGAGAAGAGTGTGATTTGTAGAACCAGAGACAACAAAGTTGAAGAGGGAGACTTCAAGGAGGCTAACTTCTTCATTTTTCGACCGATTGAGGTGCCGAAAGAGCCCAGACATGTTTTTGAGCACTTTGAGCAATTTAATAATAATGATCCATTGGAAGCTGGACCAGGAGATGTAGCCCGGAGAGGGGTGAACTCCTTTATCAAGTTGTTGTGTTTATGTGCTGATGTTCATTATTTATGCTGCTGTCTATGTGTATTTCTCATAAGTAATTCTTAATTTATGTGTTGCAAATTGATCCTGTTGCTTTAAACACATAACATTTCACTTGCAATAACTATTCAAGTTTTTCAAGTCTTCTTCATTTTTAGATCATGAACTAGTGGGGAAACCTAGAAAGACAACTGCATCTTACCTCGAACACCGTATCTTGGGAAATTTTCGAGGAGAGGTTCCGAAGGAAATATCTGCCAGCTTACTATGAGGAATAGAAGGTAGGAGCATTTCATGATCTAGTACAGGGAAACATAACCTTAGAAGAATGTGAGATTAGGTTTATGGAATTGGTCAAATATGTTTCATATATGGATAATGACCAATGACAGCCATAACGCTTTGTCTATGTGTTTAACCCTAAGATAAGGTCTATGGTGCAGATGTGGAAACTGTCATTCATAGAGGAAGCTATGGAAAATGCGCGTTATGCGGAGGAACACATGAACTTAACTGGAGGTACAAGACTGACCTTTCCACATCGTCCTAGATTCATAGGGAAGGACCCTAGGAAATTTCCCAGGGGAAGGGGCTCAAGGCCACCTCCATATGGTAACAGAGTTGCACCAAGGACAGTAGCCGCATGGATTTCAATGGCAAGAAGTGCAACATCTCGTTCATCACCAACAATGCAGGCAGGTCCATGGCCATCTCAGGGAGTAGCTACTAGGGGCAGGGTTCCAGGGGAAGGAACTCATTTAAGAGACAGTCACAGAACAATGCGCAGGTTCAATCTCGTGTTACCTTTTGGGGATGTGGAGGACCCCATTACCAGCATGACTGCCCAGAGTTACAATCAAGATTTGTGCATAGAGAAGGAAAGGCCCCAATGGGAAGAGCCAATAGCAGCCACCAGATTTATGTAGAAGTTAATAATCGCCAGGCAGAACATGAATCCACGGTGGTGGAGTCATCAGGTATGCTAAATCATATTAATGTAAATATTTTATTTGATTCTAGTGCTACATATAGTTTCATTTCATCATGTGCATTAGAAAAGAGTGGGTTGGCAGCCTACGAGCACAATGACTTTAAACAAGTCGAGATGGCTTCAAGGAAAAAACAAGTGGTAGGACCTGGCATCGATAATTGTATAGTAGACCTAGGGGTGTGTACTACCAGGTTGAAGGTATACGTCACTAATCTTGGGGCATATGACCTAATCATTGGAATGGATTGGTTAGAATCTCATTGAGGTTTGGTAGATTGTTTCACAAAAAGGGTTCTTTGTGTCGACGATGAAGGAAGACTAGTAGAGATCCACGGTGTATGGAGAAAGGTGTCATTACGCTTTATCTCAACTATGAAGGTTAAGCGATGCTTGAGGTAAGGGTGTCGACTATATGTAGTGGAAGCAGTGAACGAAAGGAAGGGACCCTCATTAGATCAGTACCCAGTATTGTCAGAATTTAAGGATGCTTTTCCGAATGAGTTACCAGGATTACCTCCTGAGAGGGAGCTTGATTTTACTATTGAGCTAAAACCTGGTGCATAACCAATTTCCAAGACTCTGTATTGGATGACAGCACCGGAAATTTGTTAATTGCAAATGCAGTTGAAAGAGTTACTGGACTTAGAGATAATAAGGCCCAGTGTCTCACCTTGGGGTGCACCAGTAATTTTTGTAAAGAAGAAGGATGGATCCTTATGACTGTGTATAGATTACAGGGACTTGAACCGTGCTACAGTGAAAAATAGGTACCCAATGCCATGGATAGATTACCTCTTCGATCATATGAAAGGAGCAATGGTATTCTCAAAGATTGATTTGCGATTAGGGTATCATCAGTTAAGGATTAAGGAAGGTGATATCCCAAAAACTACCTTTCGAACCCGGTTTGGACATTACGAGTTCATCGTAGTACCTTTCAGATTGCCCAATGTGCCAGCAGTATTCATGAGCCTCATGAATGGAGTATTCCAGAAGTACTTAGACCATTTTGTCCAAGTCTTTCTAGATGACATCCTCATCTATTCCAAAAAAGAAAGAGAACATGAGGAACACTTACGAGTGGTGTTGTCCTGCCTTAGAGAGAACAAATTGTATGGGAAGTTGTCGAAGTGTTCCTTCTTCCAGAAAGAGATCCACTATTTAGGTCATATCATTTCCAGTGAAGGAATCTCTGTGGACCCAGAAAAGGTAAAGGCCATTATGGAGTGGTCAGTGCCAAAAAATGCCCATGAGGTGAGAAGCGTCATGGGGCTAGCAGGTTATTATCGGATATTTGTGGAAGGATTCTCAAAAATAGTGAAACCCATCACCACTTTGCAGCGCAAGGGGGTCAAGTATGAATGGCTGAAAGAATGTGATAGTGCATTCATCAAGCTTAAGAGGTTACTAACAAGTGCGCCAATTCTACGAGTGTCGGATATGGAAAAGGACTTCATAGTCTGCATGGATGCCTCGAAGCAAGGGTTGGGGGCCATGCTAATGCAAAATGGAGGAGTGATAGCTTATGTGTCAAGGAAGTTGAAGAAACACAAAGAGCTATACGCGACTCATGATTTAGAGTTGGCAGTTGTAATGCTACCTCTGAGACTTTGCAGGCACTATCTTGTGGGGTGAAACTTTAAGCTCAAAACAGACCATCAAAGTTTAAAACATCTCTTCACTCAAAGGGATCTGAATGCCAGGCAAAGGCAATGGATTGAGTTCATGAGTGAGTACGATTTTGGTATTTCATATATCAAAGGAAAAGAGAATGTGGTCATAGATGCCTTGATTAGGAGACCACGTGTCTTCTCCTTGGTACCCTTAAATGTCAATCTAAAGGAACGTGTGTTGATGAAACTCCAAGGAGACAGTTGGTATTTAGAGGTTACTTCAAATCTCCAGAGTGGGAGGAAATTAGATCCAAAGTATGAAGGCTATAGTCTAGAAGTAGATGGACTCTTAAGATATCAGGGAAGGATGTACATCCCTGAAATTGGGGATATTCGAAGCATCATACTGAAGGAAGACCATAGAGCACTTTATTGTGCGCATCCGGGTGTGAAGAAGACGTACACAGACATGAGGAAGCTTTTCTTCTAGGTAGGCATGAAGCACAATGTAGTCCATTTCGTCACCAAGTCCCTAGAGTGTCAACAAGTGAAAGCTGACCACCATCACCCAGCAGGCCTCCTACAACCACATGATGTTCCTATGTCCAAGTGGGAAGTCATCTCTATGGATTTTGTTGTGGGGTTGTTGCTCACATCTCATAGACACAATGCCATTCTTCTGATAGTGGATAAGTTAACCAAGAGTTCTCATTTTATTTCGGTTAAAGACACTTATGATGTCATTGATGTGGCACATATGTTTGTAAGTGAGGTCATCTGTTTGCATGGGATACCTAAGAATATCATTTCATATAGGGACTCCAGATTCACTTCTAGGTTTTGGACAAGTTTGCAGTCAACATTGGGGACTCAGTTGAACTTAAGAACAACTTATCATCCTGAAACTGATGGGAAAACTGAGAGAGTAAATCAATTCATGGAAGAAATTCTTAGGATGTATGTTATGGATAATCAAACCCAGTGGGAGAAGTACCTACCTTTGGTAGAGTTTGCCTACAATACAAGTTTTCATAGATCCATCAGAATTCCACCCTACGAAGCTCTGTATGGAAGGCCATGTAGAACACCATTGAGTTGGGAAAGATTAGAATACCGAGTAACAATTGGGCCAGAATTGATTCAAGAGATGGAGGAACAGGTGATTCAAATTAGGCAGAGACTAAAGAAAGCACAGGATAGGCAGAAAAGTTATGCGGATGCACACAGGACCTACTGAAGTTATGAAGTGGGAGACCAGATTTTCATTTGTATCAGGCCTAATAAGAGTACCATACGGTTCGGGAAGGGGACAAAGTTTTCACCTCGATTTATAGGACTGTTCAGAATCCAAGAGAAAATTGGACCCATTTCTTATCATCTCATACTGCCACCCCACTTGCATAAAACTCATAACATTTTTCATGTATTTGTTTTACATCATTATGTTGCTGATGAATCACATAAACTAAATTGGAAGGAATTACAAGTATCGGATGTGGGAACTCCCATGGTAGAACCGTTACACATATTGGACCATAGAGTTCAACAGCTCAGGAACCGTCTGGTAGACCAAGTTAAGGTCCAATGGGACAAGTATAGTCCAGGATCTTCTACTTGGGAAGATGCCGAGGCACTACGACGAGACTATCCCTCACTTGTTTGACCACCTCGAGAATATGTTTCTCAAAGGTGGGGTGTATTTAACACCACCTTTTGACCTAGACAACTAGGATTACTTGAGGTATACACACTTTTATTTTCTATTCACAAGTGAAACTATTAAATGATACACTTGAAATTTTAGACGTATAAATTTTATGAATGTTTAAATATATTTGGATAATGATGGATATGATGCAATATATTGTGCGAATGTAAATTTTATGAATGTTTAAATATTATTGATGATGATGGATATGATGCGATCTACTATGTGAATGTAAATTTTATGAATGTTTAGATGTTATTGATGATGATGGATATGACGCGACATATTGTGTGAATGAGAATCCTATGAAGATTTAAATGTTATTTGAATGATGTTGCATATGATGCAATATATTATGTAAATGATAATTTTATGAATGGGTGTTGTTAATTGAATTATGGGATATTATGTGATCTATTTCTAACTTGAAAACTTTGATGTTAAAGTTGTTGGTGCACGGATACCAGATTGAAATTATGATTGTATGCAATTACATGATGCTAATGCATAGAAATGTATGAGTTTGTGTTACAGACTAATCTACAGGTTATGGGCTATGAAATAGCCAAGGGATAATGATGATGAAAGTGGATGTCATGACCACTAGCCAAGAAACATTATGGTATCAATCTTTGTATGTGAAATTATATTGGCTTGGATGCATTGCTATGATATGTGGACCAGTGAAGGATTTCAGGTGGTGAGACTGCCCAAAACTAAATAGACGATGACAAAACTCCCAACAACACGGTGCCATTGTAAATTCCATTGTAGGGTGTGGACCCTAGTTATGATTAGGAGGGGTGGAGGCATTTCCCACCGTGTATCCTCCAAAACCTGAAGTCATGGGAGGGCGATGTTAGCTCACACTCCCCTAGGTGTGTGATGATGATTGTCAGTTTCTTGCTGGGGAAGGTTGGTCAAGATAGTGACACTTCTGCTTATGGGTTCTATTTGGAGTTAGGTCAATATAGTTGATGCTCCAAGATAGTCCAACAGATGAAGGATAGGAATGGAAGATGGACGTAAGTTAGGGAGGAAGGATGAGTATAAATAGTTGAGAGTGTATGGAAATTTGTCCTATGTTGAAAATTATTGTTTTCTTTCTGAAAAGAAAATGCATATATATATGAATATTCATAATTATGTAATTAAACTACAATTGTCTAAATAACATTGTTGAGCTAGAGAATTGAAATGAAAGGATTTCACAAACATTTGATTGGTTTATTTTATTTTATAAAATGAATAGTCTTGTTGAATGGATTGGATGCGTATGAAAATTACTATAAAGATGATAGTTATTGATATTAGTACATGAACGAGACTTCTATGTACTAGCTACACATGCATTTCTTGCGCATGTACACTAGTATGAATGAGTTTCTTAGCTTACTTACTAATAATGACGGTTATTTGTTATGAATGTGTGAACCATGTTTCTTTTCCCTTGTATTATAGAATACTTTAACTTCAGGACGAAGTTTCCTGAAGGGTGGGTTTATGTAACAACCCTAGTTAAATGATTGTTTAAGGTTTATCAGGTATAATTAATTAAATAATTAATTGTCATAATATATTTTAATTAAACAATGATTATTTATTAATAATATTAATTAATTAATTATTTATATCATTTGATTGATTAATTAATTAAATAATTGACTCATTAAAGGTTTGGGTAATGAATTAAAGGGCTTAATAACTTTTATTTATTTATTATAAGACTTCATGTATGACAGAGGATAGGGTAGTAAATGGAGGGATAAGGTAGTAAATGGAGGGATAAGGTAGTACATGGGGGGATAAGGTGGGTGGCCTTAAATGAAGGAGGAGGTGGTGAATGGGGGGATATGAATGGGTAGAGGCCTTTGGGAGTGATTATGAAATTTTGGGGAGAGGAGCATTATTGGAGGAGAGGACTATATTTTCTGTATTTTTCTGTTGAATATTTTTTTGATTTTGGAGTTTGGTTTTGGAGTTTGGGTGGACTGTTATAGGGGTGCACCAGGTTGCTGGGAGTTTTGGGCTCATGGGCCAGGAATCCTCAGTGAATCCTAGATCTAGGGAGTCAGACGTGCTCTGTTCCTAGCTGGAAGGGAGGAAGATTCGGTTTTGGGTAGAGTCTGGGCAAAGCAGCAGAGAGAACAATCGGATATTTGGAAAATAACATCAACCAGAGGTATCTATATTCATGAATTTGCTGAGTTATGTGGTTGTTATGTAATTTATTAGATTTTTGTTCATAAATTTAAATTTTTGTTGCTTATATGCCGAATATTGAGATTGTTTATTTCTTATACATCGAAATGATGAATGAAATTGCTTATTGCTTATGCTGAATAATCTTAATTGTTTAAATTAACAAAAAAAAATAGGCTTTGTTAAATTAGGGCATTACATGGTTTTTGTGTTATGGTACAATCATGATGATGATATCATGTGATTTGATGCATATTGGTAATCTGATGGTACATTGATTAGAGGTATTACTAGTTGGTTTGGTTTCTAGTTTAGTTACATGTTATGGTGCATATTTGAGGCTTGGTGTATTGTGTTATGACGTTTTATCTTGGTGATGTTGAGAAGAATTCTTGAGGCATGTGGTTGAGTTCCTTGGTATATGACTGGAGGCACATCATTGGATGTATGATGCATGTTGATTGAGGTCTACTTGTTGAGATACATTGGCACATGGTTTATGGTAGTTGGTTGAGGCATATCATGAGTGATATGACACTTGTTTGAGGTACATGGTTGGCATGTTGTATGGTTTATGATGTTATTGGTATAATACTTGTTGAGGAATATATTGGTTCTTGGTTTGGCACATGATTGAGGTGCATGATGGACACTTTATGTTGGCATAGTGCTTGATGCATACCTTGGTGATATCGGTATGATTGATGTACATGGTTGATGTACATGGTTGAAGCACATGTTTGGTACATGGTATGGTATATGGTATGGTATGTTGATTTTTAATAAGGTATATTAAGCATGAAGTTTATTTCATTTTAACAATTAACAATAACCATAAATGTTGCAACAACCAAGATCACAAGAAGAAGCAGCATGCACAAGAACACAAAATGTATTATGGGAAACCCTTCTCAACAAGGGACAAAAACCCAACCAAATCCTTTTCTATACTCTTCAAGAGAAAGACCTTCACCACCAAGAATAACCTTAGCACACTAGAGGGTGCTTCAAACCCTAGAAATCTAGTGCCCAAGAGAGATGCACACATTTTTCCAAAGAAGTGTACTTGCTGAAATTTCCAAACTCACAAGAAAGATATGATTCCACAATGGGGAATATTCCCTTACTTATATTAGACTTGTCCTATCAACTGAAGTGTCTATTGTCTCAAAAGGGACGACGTCTCTAAGTCACTTTACAATTATTATTATTATTATTATTAATATTATCCATATTAATTATCTTTTACATTTATTAGTAATCACTTTAAGGTAGGGATGACCTATGCTCTTTACATAGAAATTAGGGTTACAGGAAGGTTTGACTCTTGAAAAATATATAGCAAAGGATATGATACACCCACTAGTTCTCATCCACTAGGGGCACATCCATATGGATGTCATATCTTTGGTTCACTGCATTACACAAAAGAACCAGATCTTCACACATTCACGTGTGCTCATCCAGAGGCATGTCCACTCTACAGATCTTCTTTCTCACTGCACACACAGGAGAATAATATAGAGTCTTTTCCTCCACTCTGCTGCTAACAGGAGGCTAATACATCATCTTCATTTCTGTTCACATGACGATGCACCCAATACTTTAGGATTTCACATGTTCACCTTGTGCTCAGCCACATTCACATCTAAATCAACAGATCACCTTTCCTACTCGATAATCATTTGGATTTCTTCTCAACTCTCTAAATGGAGGAGGTCATCTCTACATTCCTAGCTCTGTCTAAGGCATGAACCACATACCCTTCTTAGGGGCTTTCTCTTAGGTTTGTAAGATGAGAGAAAGACTCACATAGCTGCAATGATCCACACCTCACTGGTTTGTAAGTTGGAGAATGTCTCACATAGATGAAATCATCAAAACTCCCTCTCATCTAGGGAGGCATTATTCATCATGCCAAGTTTGTCATGGATGTTCACTGAATTTTGTTTTTGGCTGGAGTCATCAATACTCCCTCTCAATTAGGAAGGCATTTTTCACCAAGTCAGTTTGGTGCAGATGTCTGTAATCTTCTCATGTGTAGGAAGGTACTACATGTGTACGATTTTCCTCTGCATCATATCTCTGATATAAGGATACTTCATCTCATCGTGTTTCGATCAAATAGGAAACACTGGGTTCTCAAGGAGATTTACACACAGCTATTGATTATCATCATAGGATCCATCTCATGGTCAAGTAAATCTGTCAGAAGCTTGTGAAGCCACATTGCTTCGAACACACACTGCTATATACTCTACCTCTATGGTACTCAAGGCCACAGAGTTTTGTTTCTTGGTGCATTAGGAAACCATGGAAAAATTCATGGTAAGACAACAATTGGATGTGCTCTTCCAGTCCATTGTACTGTCTTCTGAATCTGTATCGACATATCCTGCAAACTCAAGTTCACACTGGAGGAATATCTCAGGCCATAACCAACTGTGCCTCGTATATATCTCAATACATGCTTTACTACTATCAAGTGAGTTTATCATGGATAACTCATGGATTGACTAAGTACATTCACTTCATAGCATGAATAGGGCCTGGTGTTAACCAGATACATCAATGACTAATCAACCATGGATCAATCACGTTTGAATCATCGTCCTTAATTTTCTTATTTAAATCCATCATGGTGGATTTTCAATCTGTTATATTGAACTTCTTTAATATTCCCACTGTATGTTTTCTTTGATTTAGGAAAATCTCATTGGTCCTCTACCATACTTATTGTCCCAAGAAGTGGTGCAACATACTCATAACCTTCTTCTCAAAATCAGAAGTCAAATCTTGTTTGTAACAACAAGTATTTCTGAATACGTCATCAAAATCAGGGTCTCATCACCAACACTGTAATAATATAGGTTTGGATCAGCAACACTCTTGCTAAAAATCAAACTCATCAAGAATCCGTCCATATGATATAGTTTCCAACTCATGGATGGTAGTATGGATGGAAGTTTATCGGGCTTACTGGATCAAGTGTCTCATCATAGACAACTCCTTCTATTTGTGAGAAACCTCTAGCTATAGATATTTCTTTGTATTTCTCAACACTTCTATCAAATGCATGCTTGACCTTATAGATCCACTTGGAAGTCATCACAAACTTCTCTTATGGTCTCTGAACAATATCTTATACATCATTATTTTAATACATATTGGTATTCTTATGTTATGTCATCTTTCCATACCCGTTCTCATGTTACTTCTCTAAGAAAAGGAGGCTCAACATCAATGAAGTGGCTCATGATTGAAGGATGGCTCGAGAATGTATTTTTCTTTATCGGGATGTTCCTTGAGAGGATTGTATGTTTCTATGCCTCTTTGCAGAGTGAGTCTAGGTAGGCCTTTTCTGCCCTACTGAAATATCTCTGAATATATCAACTAGAACAAATGGATCAATTGGAATAAGGTCTGTCTCCCTCTGAACTGCTGAAGGGGGAGAAAGTATTTGTTTTACTGTCAATCTCCATTTGAGATTCTCTGGATCTTTGAAGGGCTATATATTCTTCAAGGACACTGTTTCTTCTTTTTCTTGTATAATGAACAATTTAAACATGGTTTGGAATCACGTATCAGGGATAATGATCCAAGTCTTTGAGAGCTTCTGTACTAGGATTAATATCCTTCATTTATTTGAAAAATGAAATCAACTATAAAATTAGAGATCAAAGGATTTACCTAGTTTTGTAGTGATCTCTTTTTAGAGGAATTACTTCTCCTCTCTCTTCTCTTCACTCTTTTGAGGTGGATCTGGATCAATGTCAGCGGTGGAAGCATATGGTCTTCCTTTCTTCTTTGTTGGACAGTTTCTCGCAATGTGTCCACACTTGTCACATCTAAAGCACTGAATTTCTTATTCATCTCTTCTTTGATAACCTGGATTGGATGAGGACTTTTCACCTTTAAATTTTTTCCCAAAATTTCTTTTTAATTTTCCTCCCTTCCTTGTATGAAGTGCAAGAGCATGATTTTCTTCTGAAGAATCTTCCACTCCTCTATTTTTAAGTCTAAGTTATTCTTGAGTGCAATATGTTCTTAGTCAATCAAAGGTTGGTAGAGCTTGTCTTCCACTTATACTCTAAATGAAAGGCTCCAATGATTTTGGAATATTATGGAGAGTGGTTAAGACAAGTTCTCTATCAAACATGATTTCCCCAATGGTCTCTAGTTGTTCTTCGATTTCTAATAACTTCATAAAGAAGAGTGCAACTGTGTCACCCTTCTTCATCTTGGCACTTTGAAGTTGACTCTTTAAGGTAAGAGCTCTGAGAGTGTTGTCACTTTAAAACATTCCTTTTAAAGCTTCATATATATCAATGTTGTCTTAAGATTGGAAATATGATCCAAGAGGTGATATCTTACTGAATAGATGATTATTTTTCTTTCTTTGACATCTTCTTCATTTTTTATCTTCTTATCTATATCTGTAGTTGTGGCTAGTAGATTTTTTGTTGTCACATCCAAGAGATCATCTTCTTCAAGAGTGACTAGAAGCTTTGATTTCCAGGGGCTAAATTTGCTTGCTCCATCAATCCTATCTTCTCCTAATGTTTTGTTCTTCATTTGATTGGTTTATTCAATTTCTTGTTGATTGCATTAGGTTAAATTAGAAACCTTGGACTTATGACTTCCAACAATCAATTTGATAATGTAACAAATATTCTTGCTAATTCAGGAGGACATTTCTTTAGAAATCCAGAATTAATATTTTGCAGGAAATTTCGGCACCATAGAAACCCTAGGGCCAAAAGTCAAAATTTCTCAGAATTTCATTTTGAGAGATTCTAGAGATGCGCTAGAAGAGGTCGTACTCTTCTATGCCAAAATTAGCCTCGGTGTCCAAGTATTGAGGGCTGAATCACCACTGAAAAGTAGGCCATACAGTTTTTTCTGGAAACCCTAGAAGGGTCGTACAGTTCTACAAAAGTGCACTGAGACTTGGTGGATGCTTGTGCAATGGGTTCTTTCAAGACATATTCTCTGATACCATGTTTATTTTTCATAAGGTAGTTCAAGCATTAATTTTATTCAATTTTAACAATTAACCATAACCATAAATGTTGCAACAACCAATATCACAAGAACACAAAATGTATCCTGGGAAACCCTTCTCAACAAGGGTATAAAACCCAACCAAATCCTTTGCTATATTCTTCAAAATAAATACCTTCACAACCAATAATAAAATTAGCACAAAAGAGGGTGCTTCAAACCCTATAACTCTAGCGCCCAAGAGAGGTGCACACTTTTTTCCAAAGAAGTGTACTTGCTGAAATTTCCAAACTCAGAAGAAGGATATGATTCCATAATGAGGAATCTTCCCTTACTTATATTAGACTTGTCCTATCAACTGAAGTGTATATTGGCTCAACATGGCTGACCTCTCTAAGTCACTTTATAATAAAAATAATAATAAAAATAATAATTATTATTATTATTATAATTAATAGTATTGATATTAATTATCATTTACATTTATTATTAATCACTTTAAGGTAGGGCTGACCTGTACCCTTTACATATCAATTAAGGTTACAAGCATATATGACTCTTGAAAAATATATAGAAAAGGCTATGATATACCCAATAGTGCTCATCCACTAGGGTCACATCCATATGGATGTCATATCTCGGGCTCACTGCATTACACAAAAGAACCAAATCTTCACACATTCACCTATGCTCATCCACAGACATGTCCACTTTACCGATATTCTTTCTCACTGCCACACATAGGAGAATCATCTGGATTCTTTTCATCAACTCTAATACTCAGAGGAGGCTAATACATCATCTTCATTTTTGTTCACATGAAAATTCACCCAACACTTTGGGATTTCACACATTCACCTTGTGCTCAACCACAGGAATGTCTAACTCAATAGATCGCCTTTCCCACTGTATAATCATCCAGAGTTATTATCAACTCTTTGAATGGAGGATATCATCTCTACGTTCCTAGCTCCATCTCAGGAAAGACCCATGTACCCTTCTTAGGGGATTTCTCTTAGGTTTGTAAGCTGAGAGAAAGACTCACATATTTGCAATGATCCACACCTCACAGGTTTGTAAGCTGGAGAATGTCTCACATAACTGCAATCATCAACATTGTAAAGGTGTTGATGTACATGGTTTATGTGCATGGTTGGCACATGGTTGGTACAGATTGATGTGCATGTACATGGTTGGCACATGGTTGGTACAGATTGATGTGCATGTACATGGTTGACACATGGTTGATGATACAGGTTTGGTGCATGGTTAATGCACTTCTTCTGGTGCATGGTTGATGATACAGGTTTGATGCATGGTTGATGCACTTGTTGTGGTACATGGTTTATGGTATAGGTTGATTCATGGTTGATGCATGGTATAGGTTGGTACTTGATTGAGACACATACATTGTGATGGTATGTGGTGATATTGGTACATGCTTGGTAGAGGCATGTGTTGATAATGTTGAGCATATGGTTTGAGATATGCTCTTGGTGATCTTGGAATGAGTTGTGTTAGCACTTTGTAATTTATCATAATGAAGAAGAAATGGGCATAGGTAAATAAGAAACCACTTTGGAGTCAAGGATCTAGCCCTCCAAGACTTAGAGAGGGATCTCTCTATATGATTTAGCTTTGTTTGTTGGGAATTTTAGGCTAGTTATGATGGTACAGGGATTGGTTTTTTAAATGGTTTGGTTGGATAAAATAAAATAGGCTATTGGGAAATGGAGTCAGGACATGAGCTTCAATCGTTTACAATTTAACATAGGGTGAAAACCTCCCTGAAACACTAAGTCAAAATTGGCACCCTTTCAGTAGGTTAAAATGATGTAGAGGTGGTCTGAAAGAGGGTAAATCCCACTGTGATAAGAGGAAGCTAGCAGAGGATGAATCTCTTATGGCATATTTAGAAGAAGAAGAACAAGAAGGTAGGAATCCAAATAGGGCATCTAACCAAATATGAATCCTAGTAGGGAAACCATGAACACATAAACAAGAACCACTACATAAGAGGAACCTAACCATGGGTGAATCCCTACATGTAGTTGTAGAAGAATAGACACATAAATCTAATAGTTGAAGCAGAGAATCTAGAAATGGATGAATTCTGCAATAGAGAATCGGAAATACACAACAAGTGTATTCTATGGTGAAAGGAGCACCAAACAAGGATGAATTCCAATCACACTTCTCTTAGAAAACTATTGTAAGATAAACAAATAAAACAGAGAAGGAACATTCTAAACATAATCACCATGATGAATCTCAAGCCATAAACAGGTTTGTTGTATTAATATCACAAAGAAATAAACATGGCCTTCATATATTTACAGGGGTTTTCCTTCCCCCAAAATTTTGTAGGGCCCAGGTATCCTTTCACACGGGTCGAACCGTTAATACTTCGAAATGTGAAGTATTTATCAGTTGTTTACAAAGGATTCATATTACAAAAATATAGAGATCTTGTATATCTTCTCGGATTTATGGTGCTTAATTTAATGAAGGTTGTTGAAAACATGTCTTCAGGTTATGTTGTTTTGTTGATCTTTTGATGCCGATTGAGCTTATTTATGCAGAAATCAGGCAGTAGAGTCTACATTTGGTGATTGACTATTGATATTCAGCTATTAGGTGTCTTCGTTCCTTAGATTTCATTTCCATCTGTCAATTTGATCCCTCTGCCATCTGTATCTTTTGATTTTCTACCTCCCAAAGTTCTGAAAAATTAGGGTGAAGTGAAATCTTTGATTTCCCCAATCCGTAGAATATGTGTAAAATATGGAAGAATTTATTTTTCTTTGGACTGTGATGAGAAAAAACCTCTTTCGGTTTTTCAAAATTGATCTCCATATTTCCAAAACATCCACAACCAAAACATGACAAAAACAAGAAAAAATGGAATCCTGAAAAATTGTTCTCAAAGATGGATTCAATTCTCCCAATTCCTGATACCTGTGAACAAACTAAGAGTGGTTATTGAATTCCATCCCATTTTGGAGAAAAACCTCTCTTGTTTTTTCAAAATGCCTTCTGTTTTTTCTAGAAACACTCTTTGAAGTGGACTGGTAAAACTGACAGAAAAGCAATTTTTTTAGGAGAAGGTGGTATTCTGGACCCCCCTATGGTGGTAAGTGGTATTAGGGGGGGTGAAATCCCATGGAGGTGAAAATTTTCCAGGTTGGTTTCCCTTATTAGACCCCCTTTGGTCGAGTGATGTAGAGGGGGGAGGGGGGGGGGTCCGGTAAATGGGGAAAAGGGCGTGGCTTTAGAACTTAGGGTAACAGAATTTAGTTTTTAATTAATTTGTTTTTTTTTGTTTTTTGTTTAATTTGTTTAATTTTTTATTTATTGTATTATTGTTTTACGTTTTGTTTTATTTAACGTTTTTAGATTATTAGTTTTATTTGTTATTTAAATTTTGTTTTATGTTTTATTTTATTAGGTTTTGTTTATTAGTTTAATTATTTAATTAATTATTGTTAGCTAGTTACCAACATAGTTGTTAAGTAATTAGTAGTTAATTTATTATTAACAACCCTAACCTAGTTTTATTAATCTAACTACACTTAACATTACTACTAACCTAATTAAAATAACTCTACTACACTGATTAATATTAAAAATGCCACTAAATTTTTATTATTAACCTATTATGTTTTATCCTAAGCTTGTTTATTCATGGAGGGACGGAATTGGCGGAGAGGTGAAGAAATAAAGTTCGAGGGAATGAAGGGTGCAGCAGGGTGATGAAGGATCAGGCGAAATGGATGGAGGGAGAAGTGAAATCATTTGAGACCAGCAAGACATATGTCTTCATCACAAAAGTAATGCCAAATAGATAGTTGAAGAATCAAATCACCTATGAGTATAGGACCCCAACATAGCCTCCGCCTGGGGATGGAATCTCTTTCAAGAGGTGACAAGAACCACAAAAATCTGAACACATAGACTGGTGCTTTAACCATTGGGCTGATCCCAAAAATTTATTCTACAACCTCTACCTGTTATGATCCTTCAACCGAAACCAAATCAAACTGAAGACTGAAATTTGAAATGCACGCTAAACTAAAAGTTGTACTGCAATATGAAAATGAAGCTTAAAAAAAATGAAATCTACACTGAAAACAAATTGAAAAATATTGAAAGAATACTTACCAAACTGAGCTTATTCACACATGCCTACCCTGATATGCCTAAATTTATCCTCTATTAGGTAATGGAAAAATGCCAATGAAGCCAATCATGCAGTTGATTTAATAACTCTGTTCTTTTATTGTTTTTGACAAACATCAGAACTAGAGCTTGTAAGGTCATTAGGAACCGATTTCCACTCTGAACTTCATAATTTAAAACTTTGGAACTGTGGTATATCAAAGAGGCTCTAGGTATCAATTGGAATTTCGAAAAGAAGAGCTCCTCCATATAAACAACTATAAGATCATAAAATACATGACCTATCTCTTGGTATTCAAATTTATCCAATTCCAAATAATAATTTATTACTGTATTTATGTTGTTTGTATCATCATGAAAATTCTAATTTGACTGCAAATTTTCATAAGAATTTTGTAATGAGACTTATGCTAAATAGGACCATGAAAGAGACTGCCTAATCATGTCTATATCACAACTGATTTTAAGCTCATAGTTGGCCAATGAACCATGACTTTGAAAACAAATGTCATCCAATACATCAGATATTGGATCCTGTAGAAATTGAGATGACTGTTGCATTGGTTTTGATTTTCTGTATGTTTATCCTTCAACACCTACCGAAGAGTCTTCTTAAAAAATTGAAATGAATTAAAGGTTAATGGTACAAAGTTATACTGTGTTAATTCATCTTCTATTTGAAAACCAATGCAACTCAAGGGATGCAATTTTGGAGCAAGGAAAACTTCCATATCATCAATGACATCCTCAACAGATTTATCAGAAAATTCTCCATCCATATTATTGTCAACTTGCTTATAGTTTTTTCTCAGATATTGATCTGAAATTTAACTTGATCTAAAATTCAAGATCTTTTAACCATTATTTGCATGTGAATTTTTAACTGTTAACCATCTTTCTAATGAAAAATTAAAGAACTTTCATCAAGAACATGAACAAGAATAACATGTAAGAAAACCATCCATGAAGAAGAATTGGTAATGGAGTTCACCAGACTTCCTTGCTACGTCTCCGAGTCCACTCCAACAGTGAGACCGCTCTTTAATTAATCTCAAATGCTTAAAAGATTACAAAGAAAGGCTTACATAAGAGTTCCCAAAAACCAACATTCAGATCTGCGATTCTAGGCAGAAACAAACATCATAGGTGGCTGGAAAATGCCATTCTGCAACTTTTGACTGTAAACTCGAGTATGCTTGGCTTGCTCAAATGGACTCTGAAGGCACTTTTGTGTTCATATACTCTGATGACGAAATAGATAACATATTCGGAATCCTCTCTAAATTCTACAACTTTTGAGTATAAAGTCGACCTATATCTGAGCAGGTCGCCTGGAACACCTCCTGCCACAAATTCCAATGCAGTCTCTACCTGTCAGATCCGTACAATCTCGAAAAGCGTGCCACTCCTCTTCTGGAGGCGCTTTTCTATTCGGCTACTTTGATAAAGAAACGGAGAGCATATTCCGAATCCCCTTGAAATTCTGCAACTTTTGAGTATAAATTCGACCTATTTCTGAGCAGGTCGCCTGGAACACCTCTTGGCATGAATTCCAATGCAGCCTCTACCTGTCAGATCCATACAGTCTCAAAAAGCGTGCCACTCCTCTTCTGGAGGATTTTTTTTGTTCGGCTACTCTGATGAAGAAACAAACAGCATATTCAAAATCCCCTCAAAATTCTGCATCTTTTGAGTATAAAGTCGACCTATTTCTGAGCAGGTCGCCTAGAACACCTCCTGGCATGAATTCCAATGCAGCCTCTGCCAACTCCCCCTGCCTCGTTTTTCGTGCCCAATTAAATAAGAAGAAACACTAACCAGTTCGCCAAACTTAGCGAACCTCCTCCAGATTTGGCGGTAACCACAAGATTTGATGGAAATCCGCCATATTTGGCTGGATCCGCCAAACTGTTGGCTTCTAGAAGGTGACACATGTCATGCTGACGTCATCAGTTCGGCATGTTCCCTGTTTGACTTTTTATCTCTGTTTTTGAAAAACTTCAGAGTGTCATAACTTCTTCATATGAACTCCGTTTGATAAAGTCATTATATGTCCAGAATCGGGAGAACGAACCGGACGCAATGCCGTTGGTTTCATCCAATTCTGAGGACTTTGAGTTTTGAGCATTTTCTGAGCCTCGAGACCCTTATGAGACTTCTAGGTCATTCCTAGATCCTCCTTTTCTGCATTTGAGTATTTTCGAGCAGTTTTGGATCCACCTTGATCACACCTCCCTACTGAGAAGCTTTTGGACCACAAAAAGAATGAAATCATTCAGAAAATAAGTGAGGACATGTTTGTCTCACTTGTCCTGTATCACCTATCCAATTCTCCTGGAACTTGTACATTTGACTCAGCAATACAACAATCAAAACTGCGTTGACATTGTTAAGTACATTAATCACATTCTTAATCACATCTTTATTCAACATTGTTGGACCCAACCACATACTGCTGATGAGTAATAAGATGAATATAAACATTGAACATGTGAAAGAGATTGTACCCGAACCATGCTGACTTTTAACCATAGCAACACTATCAACCAAAACAGGTGCATTGTAGTGAAATGACACTTCCTTTTCATGCTTAGGCTTATTTTCTTCCTTACATTGTATAGACATAAGTGTCAAATTCCGACTTGCATTAACAACCCTTTTTAATTGTTGTGTAGTGCCCAATGATTTGTCATTTTTGAATGAATGTGAATGCACTATGTACTCAATTCCTTCTTTAAACAAGTGATACTGATTATGTTCTCGATAGAAGATCGTTTTTCAATCATATAAGTACAGACTACCCAACACAATTCCACATATATCTAGTGGGACAACATCAAATTCAACCTCATCTACAAACTTAGATGTAATTCCAAACTTTAGATCACATTGTTGTGTTACTTGTAATCTTTTATCTTTGCATACCCAACCTAATGGATAAGGTTTCTTGTGTGGTTTCGTTGTTAATCCCAATTGCTTAACTACTTCTTCTGAAATAAGATTAACTTGAGATCCACTATCTATGAGTCTGTCAACATTTGTTTGTTTTTTAATCACTCTTATATGAAACAATGCATTCCTCTTTCTATCCTTAGAATTGTCATCATCTTTAGAAGTAGAAGCACATGAAGAACCAATGTTAACATCATTATCAACAATAGTTTTACCTTTCACACCTACGATTGTTATCTTTGTTTCATCCTTGCAATCTGATCCAAGGTCCTCAACGATGTAGCTTCCAACACTTTGCCTCTTCATGCCCTTGCGTTTGACAATGCGAGCATGTAGGTCTCTCATCACCCTTCTTCATTATAGTTGCATGTTTAACTTTCCGCTTTTCCTTGCCTTCTTTTGCCTGAACGGGTTCAGCTAAAGAAACATCATGAACACTCTTCCCTTTTGACTCAATGTGAGTTGCTTGAACACACACCTCATCAAGGTTAGTCGGATTAAACATCAATATCATATGACGTAAATAAGTATGAAATCCTCCTATATATTTGAGAAGAGTTTCATAAGTGTAGAGAGGTATACCAAGTATCAATGCTCTTTTTCGAAATTCTTGTGTGTATTCTTGCACACTTTATCCCTTACTTTGTCTCAAATTCTGTCAATCCATCATAGCTTGCTGCATATACCCTAATGGATAAAAAAAAAATTTAAGTGCTGAAATGAACTCATACCAAGAGGAAACGATTTTTCCTTTTGTGGAAAAATCCTCTTGAGATCTGCTCTCCCACCAAATGAGAACAGTCCCTCCAAGTCGGAGAGAAGCCAACTAAATTTTAACATCATCTTCAGTAAACTTTTGAATCCTACAATAAACTTCAATTTGACGGATCCAATTGTCCAGTTTTTCAGCATTAAGCTCTCCATTATACATAGGTAATTGAAACTTAATATCAAGCTTTAAATGATGCATATTAGGATCAACTTTTGTTTTTAGTTTTTCAAATGGAGAAGGAATAGAACCATCAAGAAGATATGGAGAAGTTGGTGGGGCTTTAGGGGGTTCCTCACCACCTCCTTCTTTTTTATCTTCTGTATGAAATGGTCCACCTTGTTCACCTTTCTTTCAATCTTGATAGAGCTCCTCTACCATCGTTTTCATTCTCATGAAGGCTTTCAGAAATTCCCCTTCATAAGGGATAGAAGAAGTTTCTTCTTCTCCTTTTGGTGAAGACATCCTTCCTCTTCTTGAACCAATCTCTGGATCAAACTCTTCAAGTTCTCCTTCATCACGCTGAAGCTTGGATCTTGTTAACATCAACTCATAAAGGAATGGTTATCCTTTCTCTGATACCAACTTGATCTGAAATTTAACTTGATCTAAAATTCAATATCTTTTAACCATTATTTGCATGTGAATTTCTAATTGTTAACCATCTTTGTAATGCAAAATTAAATAACTTTCATCAAGCACATGAACAAGAACAACATGTAAGCAAACCATCCATGAACAAGAATTGGTAATGGAGTTCACCAGACTTCCTGGCTACGTCTCCGAGTCCACTCCAATAGTGAGACCACTCTTTAATTAATCTCAAATGCTTAAAAAATTACAAAGAAAGGCTTACATAAGAGTTCCCAAAAACCAACTTTCAGATCTGCGATTCTGGGCAGAAAAAGACATCATAGGTGGTTGGAAAACGTCATTCTACAACTTTTGACTATAAACTCGAGTACGCTTGGCTCGCTCAAATGGGCTCTGGAGGCACTTTTCTATTCGACTACTCTGATGACGAAACATATAACATATTCAGAATCCTCTCGAAATTATGCAACTTTTGAGTATAAAGTCGACCTATGTCTGAGCAGGTCGCTTGGAACACCTGCCACGAATTCCAATGCAGTCTTTGCCTGTCAGATCCATACAGTCTCGAAAAGCATGCCACTCCTCTTCTGGAGGCACTTTTTTGTTCGGCTACTCTGATAAAGAAACATAGAGCATATTCAGAATCCCCTCGAAATTCTGCAACTTTTGAGTATAAAGTCGACCTATTTCTGAGTAGGTCGCCTGGAACACCTCCTGGCATGAATTCCAATGCAGCGTTTACCTGTCAAATCCATACAGTGTCGAAAAGTGTGCCACTCCTCTTCTACTTTCAATTTTCTGTTCAACTACTCTGATGAAGAAACAAAGAGCATATTCGGAATTCCCTCTAAATTCTGCAACTTTTGAGTATAAAGTCGACCTATTTCTGAGCAGGTTGCCTGGAACACCTCCTGGCACAAATTCCAATGCAGCCTCTACCAACTCCCCATGCCTTGTTTTTTGTGCCTGGTTAAATAAGTAGAACCGCTAACAAGTTCGCCAAACTTAGCGAACCTCCTCCAGATTTGGCGGTAACCACCAAATTTGACAGAAATCTACCAGATTTGGTTGGATCTGCCAAATTGTTGGCTTCTAGAAGGTGACACGTGACACGTTGACATCAACGTCCATACTGCTAACGTCATCAGTACGGCCTATTGACTATTTGACTTTTTATCATTGTTTTCGAAAAACTTCAGAGTGGCATAACTTCTTCATACGAGCTCCGTTTGAGAAAGTAATTATAAGGCCGAAATCGGAAGAACGAGCCGGATGCAATGGCGTTGGTTTCATCCAATTCTGAGGACTTTGAGTTTTGAGCATTTTCTGAGCCGAGGGGCCCTTCTGAGAGTTATGGGTCATTCCTAGATCCTCCTTTTCTACATTTGATCATTTTCGAGTGGTTTTGGATCCACCTAGATCAGATATTGAAAGGAAGAGAAACACAAGGGTAAATCCTTTCCACTTACTCTGAGATTTTTTGCATTTTGCACATTGTTATCATAATTGTTATGCACAGGCTGATTGTCATATTTGAGTTGTAACTAATCTTGTTCTTCGCAACAATATGTTGTTGATGGTTTTGAAGAATTCACCTTGGTGTAATTACTATCATGTTTATCATACTTGGGTATATCATACATGAAAGAAATGTCATCAAACATACACATCATATCAATTGATTTCTCTTCCACAAGCTAAGTTGGAGTTTCATCTTTGACTATGTTGTGAATTGAATACATGAAATAATCATTTTCCAATCCATGATACCAAAGGTGAGCTGCAAAGTGTTTTGGAATAGTGAACCTTTTTTTCTTTGTAACCAATGGAACATGATTCCCTTGAACAACAAGTTCATTTCCCATGATGAATTTCTACATCATTTCTTTCATTATGCTGGTGAGAATTTCTAGTTTAACTTCTGAAGATTTTAGTTGATTCTTTGCTATTTTCTTCCTTTCTTTTTCCTTGATTTGTGACCCTTTGATCAATAAATTAGATTCTATATTAATTGTACTATCCTTCATTTCCTTGAGTGTTGTAGTGTTCCTTTCTCTCAATTGAAATTCCATCTCTCGATCAAAGGCATCTGTTAAGCCCTAATATTGGCTCATTACCACTTAATTGGGGCATATTAGATTAGTAATGTTATTTTATTTATGTCGGCTTTAGGCCATTAAAACCTCCTAGTCTCCTATATATACCAAGGAGACATTTTCATTTTGAATCA
>ML787798.1:320189-348037 GCA_009831015.1 Picea engelmannii | reverse complement strand
TTGTACTTGAACATTTAAGTGGGGTAAAAGGAGGTTGCCCCCTCGAAGAGGCTTATTATCTGAAATTATCTCTTTTTCAAGGCGTTGAGTACCTTTCCTGAAGTTTTTCTATGCTATATTGATGTTTGGTTCTTAACAGCATCTAGGTAGTGTAAGAGAGATAAACCAGGAGGTGGTCTTATATCTATAGGCATGTAATTGTAAACTTGATTGAATCTAGCTGAAATTTGTTGCACCGTCTCTCTTGGTTGTCTTTTCAAATGGTTATACTCTTCTAAGATGAGAAAATTATTTCTCTTGATCTCCCATTTACCAAGGAAGACTTCTACAAACTGATGGAAATTGGAGATGCTTGTAGCTGACAAACTTTTGAACCATTCTTTAGCTTTGTCTTGCAAAGATAGAACAACAATTCTGATGCAAACATGATTTGGATTATTTTCGGCACGAAATGAGAGAGGAGATATAATAAATAAATGCACAGAGATATAGTGTATATCTAATAATATAACAAAAATATATCAGAGATGCAACCCTTAACACAGAGATATAGTAATAGACGATTTCTATTAATGAAAGAAATGTACAGAGACTGTAAAAATACAGAGTGAAAGACTCGCTAGAATGGTGGCAGCATATCTATGAGAAGAGATGTGATGACTACTCGCATTCACAAGAAGATGATTACAATGAGGCTCTGAAGGCCTTTTTACAATAAACAGGAATGCTAAAAACCCTCGACATCCAAAAACCTAACCCTAGGAGATGAAGCACCAAAAGTCATGTGGGCCTTGTTTGGGTAAGTTGGTGCATCAAATTTAAGTTTCCCACCAATGTTTGACATGAGGGAGAGATTTAAGGAGTGCGAAGGTAATCTTTTCTTTGTCAGAAAAATTGTGAACAGATAAATAACCTTCTAGCAGAGTTAACCATTTTTCTAGGGCTTGTGCATCTATTTGTCCTTCAAATACAGGAATATCAAAATTAACTTGTACCTTGAAAGGCGAGGTGCTTCCAAAGTGGTTGCTTGACGAAGATGTGCATGTTTCTATCGGTAGGCGTTGAAGGATGTGGGAACAATTCTCCATTATTTCGTCCCTTTGTCGCGTGAGAGCTTGCTCAAGAAACAAACTGATAGGATCGTTTGCTCTATTTTTTTTCTTTTTAATACACGATTTCTATTAATGAAATAAATGTACAGAAACTGTAAAAATACAAAGTGAAAGACTCACTAGAATGGTGGCATCTTATCTCTGAGAAGAGATGTGATGAATACTCGCATTCACAATAAGATGATTACAATGAGGCTCTGAAGGCTATTTTACAATAAAAAGGAATGAAAAAACCCCTCAACATCAAATAACCTAACCTTAGGAGATGAAGTGCCAAAAGTCACGTGGGCCCCATTTGGGTAAGTTGGTGCATCAACGTCCTGGGATCGTAACTTTTGCATACGATCTCTGTTTTAGGTGTATGATAGCCCGTTGGAAAGGTATCGTCGAGGAGATTCATTTTGGGGCCTCAATCAAGACTTCATATATAACTGAGAACATATATCTCTAAAAACCTTCATTTGGGCCCTCAAAATGGCCCCGAAAGTTAAAAACTGCTAAAAATAGTAAATTGTCAAAATTGCCAGAAAACTGTTTTGAGCCAGTCGAAAAAGGTGGGCAACCACCGATATCCACCTGGATCAAAACATAATCTTATTCCACCTCAAACAGATGAATAAAATTCTCAAAACCCTGAATGTGTTTCTCAGCATTGATGTTACCATATTCTCCATCAAACCTGGGAAGATATTTGTAGTAATGGACTGGGAAATCATGGAGTATAGCGGGTAAGATAAGAGGCTTGTATCTATCTGGAATATTTAAAGGTGTAGGAGTATGTACATGGGCTGTAAAACTAGGATCGATCTCTTAAGGTTCCTCAGGTTGATTTTGATCAACATGAGTTTCAGTGATATGGTCTTGGCCAAGTTCACAAAAGGGGAAGAAATAATTAAAAATAAAACCAATTACGTCTTGGATAAAATTCAAACTTGCATACCTGATCTTTTTAGATTGTCTTTCCATTGTTTTAGGTTCTTCCTCCAATGGAGTATTTGAAACTGATTGGAATTGATTGGAGTCACTAGGTGGATGATTCAACCTTCTTGTGTCTGATCACTATCCACCATTAGTAATTAGATTTGGAACTTGATATGCTTTCTGAGGAACATTCCCCAGTATGGTCGCCACTATGTTAGCACTCTGTAATTTCTCAGACTGAAGAAGAAATGTGTAGAGGTAACTAAAAAGAAACTTTGGAGTCAAGGATTTAGCCCTCCAAGACTCATAGAGGGATCTCTTTGTATGATTTAGCTTTGTTTGCTAGGAATTTTAGGCTAGTTATGATAGTACATGGTTTGGTTTTTTAAATGGTTTGGTTGGATCAAAGAAAATAGGCCATTGGGAAATGGAGACAGGACATGAAATTCAATAGTTTATATTTTAACACTGGATGAAAACCTCCCTAAAACACTGAGGAAAAATAGGCACCCTATTCAACACGTTAAAAAGATGTAGAGGTGGTATGAAAGAGAGTAAAGCCCACTGTAATAAGAGGCAACTAGAAGAGGATGAATCTCTTATGGCAACTTTAGAAGAAGAAGGAAAAGAAGGTAGGAAACCAAACAGGTCATCAAACCAAACATGAATCCTGGTAGGGAAACCATGAACACGTAAACAAGAACCACTACATAAGGGGCACCTAACCATGGGTGAATCCCTACATGCAGTTGCAGAAGAATAGACACATAAATTGGATAGTTGAAGCAGAGCATCTAGAAATGGATGAATTCTACAACAAATAATTATAAATACACAAAAAACATATTCTATGGTGAAAGGAGCACCAAACAAGGATTAATTACAGTCACACTACTCTTAGAAAATTGTTGTAAGATAAAAAAATAAATTAGAGAAGGAACATTCTGAACATAAGTATCGTGATGAATCTTAGGCCATAAATAGGCTTGCTGTATTAATATCACAAATAAAAAAACATGGTCTTCATACATTTGCAGGGGTTTCCCTTCCCCCAAAATTTTGTAGGGCCCAAGTATCCTTTCAAATAGGTCAAACCCTTAATACTTCGAAATGTGAAGTATTTATCAGTTGCTTACAAAGGATTCAGATTAAAAAAATAGATAGATATTGTAGATGTTCTCGGATTTATGGTGCTTAATTGAGTGAATGATGTTCAAAACATGTCTTCATGTTCTATTGTGTTGTTGATCTTTTGATGCTTACTAAGCTTATTTCTGCAGAAATCGAGCAGTATATCCTAGATTCGATGATTGACTACTGATATTTAGCTTTCAGGTATCATTGTGCCTTTGATTTCATTTCCATATGTCATATTGATCCCTCTGTCATCTATATCTTTTGATTTGATACCTTCCGAAGTTTTGAAAAATAGGGTCCAATGAATTATTCGATTCTCCCAATCCATAGAAGATGTGCAAAATATGGAAGAGGTTATTGTTCTTTGGCCTGTGATGAGAAAAAACCTCTTTCTGTTTTTCAAAATTGTAATATCCCTAGGACGAACCAAATTGTAATGTAAATGAAAATGTACTTAAGCTGGTGAGTTGTTTGATATCATTTTTGTATGCACCTTTCATGGCATAGTGCACACATGTACTGCGCGGTAAAATGAGGAAGTGTGCACATTCCAGGATACCGCATGCAACAAATTAAGTGTGCGTGATTTTGAGGCCATGAAGCCTTTGTGTCTATGCAATGTTTTATAGGTTGGTGATCTAGTTTTGTGATGATAAGTCCGGACAACCTAGATTCTAAAGGCCAGTGCACCTATTTTTGTATATTTTTCATCATTAATATAAAATACATCGTTGTGTGTAGACCAACCACGATAAAAGAGTATGGGGGACTAAACTCCACTAGTTAGGGAAAGGGTGGGGGCTAAAATTTAAGTAAAAGGTACTAAGGTAGGGAGCTTAAGACAAAAAGGAATATTATATTAATATTTATTAAAGTATAAAGTATGGATAATTATTTTATCCTAAGCTCTAAAGATGGGGAAAAGTGGGCCAAGGTAGGTCCCAACATGAAAAGTGTCAAGTTGGGGACATGCATACATATTGTTTGGACTTAGTTCATTTCTCATCATTCTTTCCATCATTCCTTCCATCATATAGCCATCCATTCAGTGATACCATGATCTTTCACTCACGCAGTCAGTTATCCTGGGTACTTTCTTGTCATTGTATCTGAACCTATATCCATAGCCATACTTGTTTGTGTAGATGGTTAGCTTAGGAGCCAGACTGAAGAAGAATGTTGTTAGGCTCGTGGGATATTGAAGAGGTGGGTTTTCATGCCCATGAGCAATTTCTCTCTGGGTGAGAGAATTGTTACGAATTGATTTCCTGAAGGTGATAAGCTATAGTTACAAGGCTCTGAGACTTCCTATCTGGCCTGTTGTTGAAGTCTGGAAAGGAAGTGGGGTAGCCAAAGGAATAATGAGTAGAGAAGGGGTACACTTCCTAGGGTGGGATAGGCATGTGGGGAATGAGGGACTGTAGGCTATTAGTTTGAGTTGGCACATGTGACAAAGTATTTCCTTTTGTCTATGAGCCATTAGCCTGGTTAGGAATCCCTTTACCCAGGTGGAGTTTAGTCCCAGCTTGAGGCTGACCTGCTGCTGAGAGTGATGAGTAGTGTGGTCTAAGGCTGGGAGGTTCGTGGAAGTTCTGCACACATTTGGTGATATTTTTATCAAGATAAGTGTCAATTGTGTGATAAATTTACATGTTGCATTATTATTTACATGCTTATTTTTATGGGTTTATCCTATGTGTGGTTATAATTGTGTTTATATGTACGGGTATTCCCTGCATATGATGCATGCATATGTTTATTGTTATTTTATTATGAATCCATGCATTTATGAAATATATTTGTTTGTTTTCATTTTATATATAATGTTCTGCAAGAGTTCTGTGTGCATATGTTTTAATTGCATGCAATTCAAAAAGTTTATGTGGCATAGCTCAGTTGGATGCAGGCTATGTTACAGTATGTTACAAAGAGAGAATAAAATTTTTATGTCATGTAGCATGCCTCGGTGTGGGTGGTTGGGGATGTTACAAAAATTCATCTCCATCTTTCCAAAACATCTACCACAAAAACATGACAAAAACAGGAAAAAATGGAAGCCTAAAAAATAGTTCTCAGAGATGGCTTATATTCTCCCAATTCATGATACCTATGAAACAACTGATAGAGGTTACTGAAGTTCATTCCATTCTGGAGAAGCCTCTCTCAGTTTTTCAAAATTCCTTCTGGTTTTCCTGGAAACACTCTTTGAAGTGGACTCGTAAAACTAGGCGAAAAGTGGTTTTTTTAGGTGGTATTCCGGACCCCCCCCTAGGGTGGTAAGTGGTATTAAGGGGGGGGGGGTGGGGTTTAAATCTCATGGAGGTGACAAGTGTCGAGGGTGGTTTCACTTCCCAGACCCCCCTTTGGTTGAGTGACGTAAGGGGGGAGGGTCCGGTAAATGGGGAAAAGGGCATGGGTTTAGAAATTAGGGTAAAAAAATTTAGTTTTTAATTATTATTTTTTTTGGTTTTTTATTATATTATTGTTTTACATTTTGTTTTATTATGATTAGTTTTATTTGTTATTTAAACTTTGTTTTATGTTTTAATTTTTAAATTGTTTTATTTTTTTAGGTTTTGTTTTTTAGTTTAATTATTTAATTAATTATTGTTAATTAGTTACAAACATAGTTCTTAATTTATTATTAACAACCCTAACCTAGTTTTATTAATCTAACTACACTTAGCATTACTACTAACCTAATTAAATTAACTCTACTATGTTGATTAATATTAAAAATTCCATGCCCCCTGGGGGGCAGCTCAATTGGCAAGTGCCGTGAAAATGAAGTTCCATGAGGTTTCGAGTTCAACTCCCCCCGACTTATAATGTGTGCCACGTAAGGGGCATCGTGGGAACACCTGGAGGTTATAGTGGTAGAAGTTGGATAACACGGCCACATGTAACGCGAGCACGTGCCCAACTAGTTGTTGATTCCGCCAGACATAAAAAAAAAAAAATTAATAATAAATAAAATAAATAAATAAATAAATAAATATTAAAAATGCAACTAACCATTTATTATTAACCTATTTGTTTTTATCCTAAGCTTGTTTGTTCATGCAGGGACGAAATTGGTAGAGGGGTGAAGAAATGAAGGGCGAGGGAATGAAGGGTGCAGCAGGGTGATGAAGGATCGAGCGAAATGGATGGAGGGAGAAGTGAAATCAACCGAGCCTAGCAATCCATATGTCTTCATCACGAGAGAAATTCCAAATAAATAGTTGAAGAATCAAATCACCTATGATTATAGAACCCGAACAAGTTGTATGCGCATGAGAGTAGGTATGGTTTCATGGATGAGACAATGATTGGTTGAACAGGTTGTTGTGACAGGGATATGTTGACAATGATAGGTTGGATACAATGACAAGTTATAGGTTGATGTGACAGTGGTAGTGATAGTGGAAGTGACAATGGGAGTGATTGTGGCAATGATAGTTTCTCTACACTTATACTTAAGGGTGACAGGACGAGACAAGGAAAGGGGTTTTAATCCTCCTTCTGTTTGGAGCCAGAAAATCAGGGAGTTGGAGCTTCCTTCATGTTGGATCATGAGAACTAGGTGGTTGTATCCACATTCCAGTTGGAGCCGGAGAAGTAAGGGTGTTGTAGCCTCCTTCTAGTTGGATCTAGAGAGTTCAAGGAGTTGTAGCTTCCTTCATGTTGGAGTCTGTGAATAGGGGGTTATATCCTCCTTCCAGTTGCAACTAGAGAATTTGGAAGTTCGTTCTTTCTATGAATGAATTATTTATATATATATGAAAACATTCCATGGTTTTCTCCCATTTGGATTTCCATGTAAATACCAGTGTATTGCATTCTTGATGTGATGTTGATGTGATGTTTCTTATATTATTGATATATATTATTGGATGAATTCATAGATGAATACATGTTTATGATATATATTATTGGATGAATTCATAGATGATACATTGATGATAAACTGTTGAACATTGTTCATAAAGTGAAAGAATATATATATTTTCGTTTAAAGAGGTATAAGTGCTCATACTGATTCACCCCCACCCCCCTCTCAGTATTCCAACATATTTAACATAAATGATATCTTGGTGAAGGGTCAGCTAAACCTTCATCCAACATAGTATTCACATGGAGGGGGAGAACTAGGAAGGGTTAGACTCTGATTCCTCAAGGATGGTATTCTCATGGAAAGGGTGAATTAAGCATCAATAAATATTCCTCAATATATTTACTGAAGTCATGGGGTGTCCATTGGATGGGTCAACTCATCATTTCTTAAGAAAAATATTCCCATAAGGGGTTTACAAGGGAAGGTTTGAGAAACCTTTTCTATACCATAGTATTCTCATTGAGGTTGAGCATGGAGAGGGGTTAGCTTACCCATCCTCAAAGTTGGTATTTATTTTATGGGTTGTCTAGGGAAGCATAGTTTTCTAGTAGTGGGGGACCCTAGGTAAGCGTTGTTTTCTAATAGTTGGGGACCTGGGGGTAGCATTGACTAACCCTCATTTCAATGTAGAAATTTTAACTAAAAGATCCTATAGATGGATTGAATCACCCTTATTATAACATAGTAGTCCCTTTAAGGGGTTGCAATAGATAAATATACTATGGAGGAGATCACGAAGAAGGTTTGATTGACTCTTTTTTTATGATTATTCCTTTCCAAACTCATACAATTTTTTAGTTCCATATTGTAGAATTTAACTTAAGATATATATGATATTTTATGTTTATTAAAATTGAAAATATTTTCATTTTTATTTATTTATTTAACAATAAATGTTTAGTTAATTATAGGTAAAATTGTCAAGGATTGCAACTCTCATCTATTTCAAGAAGATTATATTTCTTTAGATATACATTGAACACAACACTAGAGAATTTGAGAATGAATGGTATGTTGATTTAGCAAATCCATTCAATTTGCACCCATATTTATATATTTATGAAGTGGAAGAAGGAATAAATGGTGTTTTTGTAAGCATGATCATGTATATAGATGTGAGACTTACTACATGTCCAAATCAAGGCAGTTGAGAACAATTTTTTTTCTCTTACAAACTGACCTTCCTATTTATAATTATAGTCTAGATATAATTAAAAGTGATATCAATGATAGAAATATATCTTGTGAAAACAAACCTAGTTAGGTTTTATCATCATACATCCAATCAAATCAGTTAGGGACATGTAGGGAAAGTGATTTGAAAAACTATGTTGTAAAAGTTTTAAAATAAAGGTTTTTGGAAAAAAACAATTACTTGTATATTACATATGATGAATATGATGAATAAACTCACAAATATTAATCATGAAAGTAATATTATGTTCCTTATAATATATTGTATCATATATTTAGAAAAGTATATTAGTAAATCAATGTTCAGGTCTTTGAAAACAATTCCTTCAAAGGTGATCACGCAGAAAGCCAGTGGAAGCTATGACAGATCAGAAAGTGATGCCATTTTATATTTCTAGATGTAAATTGTGTATGGAGTGTATGTAATACCATTTCATATTTCTGGAAAAACTCCATACACAATTTACATCGAAAAATCTGAAACAACATTATAAGGAACTATGAAAATATACATACTCTGGGATTATAAGGTATTCAAAAGGAATAGATGATCCAAAAAATTATTAGTCACCACTTATTTCTTCACACACGTCATTTCATATTTCTGGAAAGACTCCATACACAATTTAAATCCAAAAATATGAAACAACATTACTAGGAATTATGAAAATATATATACTCTAAGATTAGAAGGTAGTCAAAAGGAAAAAATGACACAAAAAATTTTTAGTCACCACTTATTTCTTCACACACACACACACATATGCAGTATCTAACTTGATCTAGAATAATTTACTAATCGTATTGAGGTGGTTTACAAAATTATGATGATGTTCCCTTTATCCAAAAACTCATGAAATGATGATTAGTTTGCTAAATGATTAGATGACACAAAAAAAAACAAAAGAACTCAAATTATACAATATTGATAACCATATTACTTTATCTTTGAATTCTCTTCCAACCATAAGACTGGTTTTAACTATCTCAAAATACCAAAAATACATGACAACATGTTCTTGCATAGATCCATTTAATGGAATCTCTTTAATTCCATAACTCAAAACAAGAAAATAAGTTCACCATTAAAATCTTTGTGAAAATATGAGAAATTTGACTATAAAGTCGACCAATTTCTGAATTGGCTCAATTTCACCCTCTTTGACACACAAAACAATGCACTAAATGCTCATTAATCTAAATTTGAGCTAAGAGTGTTACACATGACTTCAAATCACAAAATAGACCTCAAATTCATGATCCTTGTGAAAAAATGTGAAAAATGAGTATGAAGTTGCCTATGTTCCATCAATATACCTCATGGCACGCTTTATGAGACAACTATACTTGGCCTCTTCATTTGCACGTACTTCGAGACATTTGTATGACCTCAAAATATGTACCTTTCAATGAAAATGATGCCACCTTGAGATCCATGCAAACTTGGGAATTCCTGAAGTGTTGGAATCCACACCCATATATAGGCCTGGACCCTCCAATCTATGTCCACACATTTTGGCAACTTAAATCTATTTTAATTGGCATCCTGAAAAAGAGGGATTGTTGGCTTAATGGTTAAGGCCTGGAGTTATATATTATAAGTTAGGGGTTTTATCCCCACTGACTACCTTATATTTCCACATTTTGTTGGTTGGTTATATATATGAAGATAGTTGTTATAACATATGGTTATACTATATGGTATATTCGATGGTATGTTCGTTATCCCTTCCACAAATGTAGGTGTGGGTTACATGGTATACAACGAACCAAATGCTAAGGTTGAAGGCTTAGGCCCTCATCCCTTTTTCTTCCCCTTTCAAACTTAATACAAATTCAATTATAATATGTACCACTTAAATATAAAGTCACAATGTATGACACATTGGTAATCGAGGCTATGTTAAGTCTTTGGGAGGTTATGGAGGTCGGGGTTTTGACCCCTATCAACTCCATAATTTTACATAAACATACCAATATAGGCCAATGGGTAGTTGTCACATGGAAACCTCTCATTGGCTTGAACTTTCCATGTGTCAATCAATAATTGGTCCAACTAGACTGTACAATCTTCCAACTCATTTCCCAGTCACTGTATGATCAGCCCACATGGCACCATGGGGTGTGGCCACATCACCTGTATGGTATTTCCACATGTCACACTTGCATTGGTGATATGTGTCACCCTTTTACCCCTTTTACTTTGACTTTGACAAGTTTGAATTGAACTTTGACCGCTCATAACTTTGGCATACGAACTCTGTTTGACTTGTCATTTGCACCGTTAGAAAGTTGACGATGAGATATAGACATTGATTGTTTTTTCGAGAGAATTTGGGACATTAAATTTTGAGAATTTATGGATCCCTTGGGACCTTTTTATGAGCATAAATGTGGCATGGATGAGGCACTCATAACAATTTGCAGTCTTATTTCTCCCAATCTCCTTTTTCACATATCTTCCTATAAGAATCCCAATGAAGCCTAGAAAACCTTGTAAGGGATCTTTGGAAAACATGATGAGATGAGGGGAAACATGTTGGAGGTGGAGCTCCTCACATTGGATCCAAAAATATTCAAAAATATCCAAGGTTTCTTTACAAAATTTAAGGATTTACTGTCGCACCTCAAAGCTTGCGGGGTTGATAAATCGATGGAGGAGGAACAAATGGTTCTCACCATTATCTCCAATATTGGTATATAATTATCTGTATTTGTATCCACATTCCATATTGTCATATTCGCCTCTAGAGCCACCTAGAAGATGCCTTTGTTAATCCCTAATGTTGGCTCATTACCCCTTAATTGGGGCATATTACATTAGTAATGTTATTTTATTTATGTCATATTTATTCCATTAGTTGTAATTATACCTCCTACTCTCCTATCTATACCAAGGAGACATTTTCATTTGGAATCATCTTGTACTTGAACATTTAAGTGGGGTAAAAGGAGGTTTCCCCTTCAAAGAGGCTTATTATATGAAATTATATCTTTTTCAAGGAGTTGAGTACTTTTTCTGAGGTTTTTCTATGCTATACTGATATTTGGTTCTTAACATATGGTATCAGAGCTCAAGGTCTTAGGGTTTCGCTGCTACATCTGAGACACCTTGGAATTTTCGCTATAATTTTTTTTCTACAACGTTTCAGAAGGAACGGATTGGAGGATATTTAGTATATGGATCAAGGTACGTTGGGTTAAAATTTCATCTCTTGAGGCCTTATACAGCCTGTACAAGATAGGGTTCTGGAATCATCCTGAACTAAGTCATTGCGGAATTTTCTCTATAAACAAATTTCCGTAATGTTTCAGACCTTGAAATCTGGAGGATATTCATAGAAATTAATAAGGTATCTATGGTAAAAAATTCATATTCTGGGTCACCTTAATTTTGTAGATACACCATGTGGAAGATAGCGTATCTCACTAGTCCTATTGACTAGTCTCAAGAAGGTTTTCAAGGTAAAACAATCATAAGTTCTTCCTAGAGTATCCAAATTGAGTGGGAATGGTTTCATTGGATAGTGGACATTCTATAGTATTTTTGGTACCAGTTTCAGAATTTTATATCAATTATTTTGTGTGGGGCACACTATACAAGTGAGATCTCTTAGAAAGGCCAATAATCAACAATTTGTGGGTAAGTTACCATAAATTTCACTTTGCACATCCAATTTTGATCAGACCTATGGAATTGCAAAGAATAAATATTAGAGAACTACATAAAATAAAGTTTCATACCCAGAAGGGTCGAAACTTGGGAGATACAATAGAAGAACGATTGTCCAGCAGAACCACCTCAAAATCAAGGTTCAAAAGTGATACTTGGCCAACATGCCACCCAAAAACGGAACTTCTACACCAAATAAGCATCCATAAAATCCTACTTGGACTCTTGATGAAGGTGAAGAAATGCATAGGGACATAAAGGATTTACAAAAAAAGATAGTAACAAAACATGAACTACAAGAGATGGAAGCTAATTTGGAGGCAAAGATGGATGGTTTAAAAGAGGATATCATGGAAGTATTGAAAAAATTCGTAATAGAGAAGACACCTGAAAGTGAAAATGCATCCCATGAAATTAATGATGAGGACACAAGGAAAGTGAATCAAGAATGGAGAAACTCCAACTTTGGGTTGAAGACCAACCATGTTCCTCATATCGATATGAGGAAGCTTGATGGAAAGTACCCAATCACATGAATACTTCATATGGAGCAATTCTTTGATCTACATAATGTGCCACATACACAAAAGTTACGAATTGCTTCTTAATATTTAGAACCTAATCAATTTGTATGGTATCAATGGCTTTGTTCTCGCAAATCACTCGTCACTTGGAAAATTTTCATGGAAGAAATGATAGCACACTATGAGGATACAAGGAGCAATACATTCGTTAGCCAATTGATAAATCTCAAGAAAAAGGGTTCAGTTACTGAGCACATTGAGAACTTCCAAATATTGAATATAAAGGTAATTGATATTCCAGATGAGCACTTGATTAATATTTTCATAGGAACCTTGAAGAATAAATTTCAACATGAGGTTCTCCTTTGGGAACCCAAAGCATTGGAGAATGCATTTAAGGTGGCAAGAAATGTTGAAAGTAAAAATATGGCTATGGCTACAAGAAGGACCAATCCTAACATCTATAGAGAGAACAATGTTCCTTCTTGTAAAACACCTCAACCTACAAGGTTGACACCTTAAGAATTGGAGGAAAGAAAAGAAAAAGGTTTATGCTTTAATTGTGACAATAGGTATAGTAAGGGACATAAGTGTGGTGAGAAGAAATTATTCTACATAGATTGTGAAGAGGAAGAAGAAGAAGAACAAGAACCATCTCAAGATGAAAACGTAGAAGCAATTTCGTCTAAAGATTTAACTCCCACGATATCGTGTAATGCATTGGATGGAATTAGCACTCCTCAAACCCTCAAGATCGAAGGATACATCAAAAAGAAAAAGGTAATAGTCCTAATTGATTTTGGCAGTAATCATAATTTCATTCACTATAAATTAGCCAAAGCTCTCAATTGCTTTGTATATCCAGTGCCAGAGTTTCAAGTAATGATTGCAGATGGAGGAACTATCAATTGCTTAGGAAAATGAAATAAGATCAATCTTACTATGGGGCGATATGTAATGAATAGTCCAATGATTATTATATCCATGGGTGGTGCAAATGTTGTACTAGGAATCCAATGGTTACAATCATTAGGAACAATGGCTTTTAATTTTCAAGAACTTTTCATGAAATTTTCATCGGAAGGAAAAGAAATTGAGTTAAGAGGTATCACAGGGAAACTCGGTAAGGTGATAAGCTCTAATGGAATGAAAAAATTATTGAAAATGGGGCATCAAGGCATTATTGCACAACTATGCTCACTAGATGTTCAAACATCTAAGCCATCTATTCCTCAAGATCTCTAAGGGATCATTGATAAGCATCCCAAAGTATTTGAAGATATTCCCAAAGCTCTTCCACCCACTTGAAGTCATGATCATGAAATTCACCTAATTCCTGGGAGTGTTCCTCATAACATCAGGCCATACAGATACCCTTATGCCCAAAAGAATGAAATTGAGCGCATGGTTGAAGAAATGTTAGAGGATGACATTATTAGACCTAGCCAAAGTTCTTACTCTACACCAGGGATAATGGTATTCAAGAAAGATAGCTCATGGCGTATGTGTCTAGATTATAGAGAGTTTAACAAGATCACTATTAAAGATAAATTTCCCATTCCGGTCATTGATGAATTGTTAGATGAACTACATGGAACAATATATTTAGCAAAATTGGATCTTCGTTCAGGGTATCATCAAATTAGAATGAAGGAAGAAGATATCCCAAAAACAACATTATGAACTCATGAAGGCCATTATGAATTTTTTGTCATGCATTTTGGCCTTACAAATGCACCTTCCACATTCCAAGGGTTGATGAATTCCATTTTCATGCCCTTCCTTCGAAAATTTGTTTTAGTATTTTTTGATGATATACTAATCAGTAGCAAGTCTTGGGAGGATCATGTGCGACATGTTGACACGGTGCTACAACTACTAAAGGAGCAACAACTATATGCCAAACCATCCGAATGTTTCTTTGGAGTGAAGGAGGTAGATTAATTGGGTAATATTGTATCTCATGAAGGTGTCAAGGTAGACCCTAACAAGATTAACGCCATGATGGACTGGCCGATTCCCAAAACATTCAAGAATCTTAGAGGATTTTTGGGTTTGACATGTTACTACTGCAAGTTTGTTTGGCACTATGGAAGAATAGCAACACCTTTAATGGAACTAACTAAGAAGGATGCATTTTCATGGACTCCAGAGGCAACTAAAGCTTTTGAACAACTTAAAGAGGTGATATGAAAATCTCTTGTCTTGACCACTCTAGACTTCACAAAAACATTTATTGTGGAATGTGATGCCTCAGGAAATGGAATTGGTGTTGTCCTAATGCAAGAAGGAAGGGCCCTGGCTTTTGAAAGTCGACCACTCAAGGGAAAGGACTTACATAAACCCATTTATGAGAAGGAAATGATGTCAATACTACATGCATTGAAGAAATTTCATCCTTACCTAATAGGTAGGCACTTCAAGGTCAAAACAAATCATGATAGTCTTAAATACTTCGTGGAAGAAAGACTATATTCAAAAGAACAACAAAAATGGGTAACCAAGATATTGGGTTATGATTTTGAAATTGTCTATAAAAAGGGGAAGAAAAATGTTGTGGCAGATGGACTCTCAAGAAAGGATGAAGATGTTGAGGCCTTTCTCTGTGCTATCTCGATCAACCAACCCGATCGAATAATAGAAGCAAGGGATGAATGGAAGAATGATGAAAAAGTGTTGAATCTCATTCAAAGGTTGCGGTAGGATTCCAGTGTATGAGATACATTTACATGGAAAAATGATTCACTATGGTACAAAGATCGCTTATATCTATGTAATAACTCCCAACTCAAACAAAAGGTACTATTGGAATTGCACACCTCTCCAGTAGGAGGGCACTTGGGATTTTTGAAAACTTACCATAGAGTCAAGAAGGATTTTTTTTGGGATGGCCTTAAAACCGATGTTCAAAGGTTTGTGGTAGAATGTTTGGTTTGCCAACAAAATAAGGTGGAAACATTTAAGACCCCAGGTCTTTTACAACCATTAGCCATCCCAAGTCAGCACTAGGAGGAGGTTTCCATGGATTTCATCACAGGGTTGCCGAAGTTTGAAGGAAAGAGTGTCATCATTGTGATTGTTGATAGACTGACCAAGTACACACACTTTTGTGCACTCTCTCATCCCTTCAAAGCTAGTACAGTTGCCACCGCATTCATGGAAACAGTTCAAAAGCTACATGGACGCCCAAAGATTATTGTAAGTGACAAAGATCCCATCTTAACTCGACATTTTTGGAAAGAATTATTTTCTTGTTTGGGTACTCAATTGGCTCATAGATCATCCTATCATCCTCAATCTGATGGACAAACCGAGATAGTGAACAAATGTCTGGAAGGCTACCTTTATTGCTTTGTCTCTGATAAACAAACATAATGGTTCAAATGGTTCCCTTGGAAAAATGGTGGTATAACACTTCCTTTCAAACTGCAACAAAAATGACACCATTTATGGCACTTTGTGGATACCACCCTCCTTGCATAACTTCTTCTCTAAAATGAAAATATAAGGTTCAATCAGTGGAATATCACATCGAGAATCAACAACAACTTCTCCAAATCTTAAAGAACAACCTAACCATGGCAAAGAATCACATGAAACAACAAGCAGATCAACATTGTAGTGAAAGAAGTTTTGAAGTAGAGGATTGGGTGTTTTTAAGACTACAACCATACAAACAGATGTCCCTTAAGCAAGCCAATAAGGATAATAAATTATCACCAAAGTAATATGGCCCTTATAAGGTGTTGCAAAATATTGGTACTATGGCATACAAATTGGAGTTGCCTGCATCTTCACGAGTACACCCAGTTTTCCATGTTTCATGCTTAAAGAAGGTTATAGGCGACAAGATCCCAGTTCAAACTATATTGCCAGAACGTGATGAGGAAGGAAAAATCATATTGGAGCCTGAAGCCATCACTGACACAAGAACTCGCCAACTGAAGAATAGATCCATTTCATAGTATCTCGTTAAATGGAGGAAACTATCAGTTGGAGATTCCACTTGGGCTCATGAGTCTTTTATAAAGAAGCATCCATAGTTACTCAAGCATTGTAGACAACACTTGTCTCAAGGGGAGGGGCATGTTAAGCCCTAATATTTGATCATCACCCCTTAATTGGGGCATATTACATTAGTAATGTTATTTTATTTATGTCATCTTTATTCCATTAGTTGTAATTATACCTTCTAGTCTCCTATATATACCAAGGAGACATTTTCATTTGGAATCATCTTGTACTTGAACATTTAAGTGGGGTAAAAGGAGGTTTTCCCCTCGAAGATGCTTATTATCTGAAATAATCTCTTTTTCAAGGTGTTGAGTACTTTTTCTGAGGTTTTTCTATGATATATTGCTATTTGGTTCTTAACAACCTTCTCTTGAGGGATTTATCGAATCCCTTACACAAGAGCAAACCAAGGTCATCAACATGGGAACCATAAAAGGCCCAAGGGCACATGCACTCACTGTGCATGATGGAAGCCACAAATATCATTAATATAAAGATAAATATAAATGTAAAGTTCATGCACATCTGAAGAAGGAAGGGTACACAAAACCCTTCATCGATGCCTCCAGATCCAAAGGACAAAATAGAAGAAAAGGAGATAAATGCACATACTGTCACAAAGGATTCCATTCAGAATCCACATGCATGAAAAAAAAAATAGATATCATGTCTCAAATACTTCAGAAAAATAACCTTGGAGATCGAATCCCCGAGGGTGCTGAGAAGAAGAAGCCATAAGATCTGAATTCCAAGAAAGGCAATTCTAGCCATGCCTTGATTGCCATCAACTACTCTCCCAATGCATGGATCGTTGATTCAGGAGAATCGCATCACATGGATGCCTCTAAAGAAATATATTCTTCTTTGTATGCATGAAAAGGTCCTCCTATTCTGATGGGGGACAACTCTTTTGTCGAAGTTACCGACAAAAGAAGGATTGAACTCACCAACAAAAGCTTCGCGAATGTGTTGCATGTTCCCAAAAGTTTTTTCAACCTTCTCTCTGTGTATCAGATGACGAATTCTGGCACCATAGACAAATTCATATTCACACCAAATATCGTGGACATCTACAACATGCAAACCAACTCCAGGGTTGCTACCGGTGAGGTAAATCATCAGTCTCAATTGTATACATTTTCTGAATTCATTGAAACTGACTCTGATTTACTGCTTACTCATGCTGATGAAAGTTGTAGGATATGGTTTGAAAGGTTTGGACATTTGAATTTCAGATACATGCAACAAATTAGCAAGAAATAATTGGTTGATGGTCTACCAGACATCCATTTCTCCAAGGGAGTGTGTGAGGGATGTGTTCTCGGAAAACACCCTCAAGAGAAATTTGACAAGGGAAAGTCTCAGCGAGCTTCCACACCTTTAGATCTGATCCATAGTGACCTTATGGGTCCTTTTCTGCATCTATCAATCAGAAAAGTGAGGTTTGTTCTCATTTTTGTTGATGATTTCTCATGTTTTACTTGGATCTACTTTCTTAGGAAAAAATATGAGGTCTTTCAACACCTCAAAGATTTCAAAGCCCTGGTTGAGACACAGTCCGGAAATAACATAAAATTCCTTTGAACTGATAATGGGGGAGAGTATGTAAATCATGAGATCCACAATCTTTGTCATGAGGAAGGGATTTAGTTGCAACACATAGTTCCCTATACATCGCAGCAAAACAGAGTTGCTGAGTGGAAAAACTGGTCTCTAAAGGAGATGGCATCTTGCATGTTGCATGCAAAGTCTCTACCACAAAGACTATGGGCCGAAGAACTTAATTGTAAAAAATACATCGAAAAAAGATATATGCATAGTACTGTCAAGGATAAGACCCCGTATGAGGCTTGGAATGGCCTCAAATTGGAAGTGACCCACTTTCGCATTTTCGGTTCACATGCATGGGCCCAAATTCCCTCTGAAAAGAGGAAGTCGATTGATCCACAAAGTACTGAGTGAATTTTTCTTGGATACCCTAATGGTGTGAAGGGATATCAACTTATTTATCTTTTCTTGGAACTGATCATCATTGAGAACAGTGTCCAATTCGAGGAAAGTGTCTCGGATGTACCTAAGAAGTCGCATGCAGACACCTTCACTCTTCCACCTATCCAAGATGATGAGTGTTATCACCGGAATTTCATCTGCATATGGTTATGGGAATCGAGCATCTTCAAAACACCCATTAGTTCACTCATGGACCAAAAATGAATTTCCAAAAGATCCAAATCCATACAACCAACAATAAAATTAGCATGCACTAAAATAACACAAGGTGTGCATGCACGTGTGACAGTCAGATAACATCGGAAAAGCGCACATGCACCTGATGCACGACTGTGGATGCAAACACCACGCACACCTCAAAATGATGCATTTATGATATGGTCAGCCTTCCACCCACTTTTGGTTCAGCTTCCAAGTCGATTTGACACTCAAATCTCAGTTGAATCTAACTGGGAGGCTAGTCAAAGACCTAAAGGTGCCCTAAAGGGCCCCTTGTTCACACTAAAGCTGGTTGAATAATGCCTCAAAGATATGCTATAAAAAGAGGCCATGGGTGCACTACATTTTCAAGGAATTCATTTGTATTGTTATGCTGCCTATATTCTCTTGGAGGATCCTCTTTCCTTGTCAAGAGCATACAAACACCATTTCATTTAGCCATTCATATCACCTCTTGAGTGAATGTGATTTGGATTATCTTAACTATTTAATTCTAGTTTGTTACTTGTTAGAAGAGCTCAATATTTGGGGGTCCAAGAGCCCTCCCTTGGAGGAAGAGGGGACCCAAAGTCTCATTTTCTCTTTGGTGTTTTCTTTCCACTAATACAATCCTTTCCATTGGTGGCATGACTGTTATTTGTTTCTTGTTCTAATGTCCTTATGCACTCTAGTTTAGTTTCTTTTAATATTCTTAGTTTAGTTCTTTCCTTATCCTTTATGATTTATACTTATAACTCTTTCCTTCACTGTTTTCTTGCCTAGCTAACCCAACTGGGCTTGTAAGCATATCTATTTTGTTCATTTAGGTGACAAAAGAGGTGCAACAGATTGAAAACTCCACTGGGGAAAGGTATCAATTTCCTCCTCCATTTGGGTTATTTTAACTCTTCTTTTTGTTTCTTTAACTTGCAGGAACCATAACTGGCCCAAGACGACCTGCAGAAAGCCAAATTCAAAGATGAGTTGAGATAATTTCATCCAGAATTTCTTTCACAACCATGTAACAACAAGTGCACGGGTTTTATAACCCACAGGCGCATCTTCTGAGCACGTGTGTGAAACCCCCTATGTTTCTCAACACCCTCTGCGCACTGCACCCAACAGTCGTTTTTAATCTATGCATTGGTGCCCAATGCACCTCTGTCTACTCTGCGACCTGTGCATCTGCCCAGAACATCAAATATTGTAAGGGTTTTTGTGATCTGTTGAGGGCTCATAGCCTTCTCAAAATTGATTCCATGCAGATTGTAATATGGACCATAGTTAGATACCATCTCCATATGAAGGGATTAGTCAAAACATAGCCACTTAGGGGGTTAAAATCATTATTTCCTCTTTTTCTTTCATTTTTTCCACATGGATGGCTTGCTTTGATTAAAGTCTAAGTTGGAATCATTCTACATCACATATAAAGCTTGCATTGGGACCAGAAATTGGATATCAATATTTGAGTATGCTCTTCTCTCATGCCCCAAAGCGATCTTGAGAATCAGAAAGAGATTGAGGGAAAATTTCATCTCCCTTAAAAAAGACTAAATATTTAGGAGAGGACAACAACCCCCTTGGGAATCCTCTTAGTCCATTTTTCAAACATATCTTAAAATTGTATGGGCCCATACATGCACACATGCTACAAAGATAGGATAGTGTTGGAATTTACTTTCTTAGATTAAATCATTAGGGAAGTTTAAAGGTTTTGTAGTGGTCCCATACATGCTCACATGTCCACAATCTAGGATAGTTTCAAAGATTTCTTAGATTAAATCACACTAGGGAGTTAAAGGAATAGTAAGGACCCACATGTCCACATGCTAGTTTCCAAGGGGCTTTAAAATTCTGGAAGGTTGTACCAATGGAATTTAGTTAATTAGGTAATGAAGACCTGTAAGGACCACACAAATTCCACATGCAGCAAAGTGACACCTAATTTATTAAAAAAATTGGCACACTTTCACTTGTTCACACACAAAGTCACTACTCACTCACATAGTTTTCATCTCGAAACATGGAGGTTGAAGTAAGTTTCCTCCAAAGGGATTCTGAAACACCCCACTCTTTTCTTGACGAAACTATCCACTCCCACTTAATTTAAATGAGGTTGGTTCACACCCCCAAACTCTCAAACAACCAAACCTAAAATATTTCTAAACACTCACTAAGTTTTCCTCCACAAGAGGTGCCAAAAGAATTTTTTTAGTCTAGGTAGGATTTCATGGATAGGCATCCAAATAACTCCCCGTTATCTGGTTCTCACATCTTCAAACAATAGAAGTTGTCAAATAAGGAACTTTTAATCCTCCAATTCAAGTGTTCCTACACCATAAGGCAGGGAGATACTCGTGAAGGGTTAAAGGTCGAGGTCTAGCTGTTATGTGCATCCTCCCTTGAGGCACCCACCTCTTGGACGAGATCCATCCCGTGACCCATTTCTTAGGACAAAGATCTAAATGTCGGAATTTGACCGAGGTGCCTAGTGACCAAAGTTTAGGAAATCTACCCAGGTGGCAATTGTGGGCTGCAATTGCACCTTCATCGGATTTTGTGTGGCAATTGGGAAATATCGCTAGCTCTTCGAGGGTATGCACCCTTTGCCCCTCATTATAACTGATTACTTCATCCTTCACTAGTTCTTCTTCCGGTGGCTTTAGACCCTACTGTTGAGTATTATTGGAAGGTGCAGTGCTATTTGAGAGGAAGGATGTTACATCTTTTAGGACACGAGAACTTTTTTTCTTTGTTCTCCCACACGGACAAAATCCACCTACCCACATGTATGCTTCTTTATCAAATTGATTTATATATGATTCTCTTGTAATTACATACGGTTGTGAAATATATTGTGAAGGTTCGAAAATTATAAACACTCTTGTTTATTTATTTTCTCTCATCCCCACCCACACACATCCACTTTGCTAGTTGGACATCATAGGGGACCCATAGAATCCCCGCCATTCCAAACGCTTGCTAAATCTCCCTCCCATTCTAGAGGGAGTTCCTAGACTTTCCAACTCATCGGCCATAGTTTCTCACACCCCTATGAGTGCTACTGTCTTGGGATCATATTTGCTTGGGTCCACTTCCCAAGGTCAACCATCCCCAGACTCTCCTTTACAAGGAAGCGGGAGGCACACTTCTTCTCAAGGAGGAAGTGCAACTCCATCTAGCCCCCTTCACAGGTCAGTTACACCCCACATTCACAATATGGCCAGAACAAACACTCTTTCGGGGTCAGGCACACAAAACATTCCCACCATGGTTGGCACTGATCTTCTACCACAACCCTAGATGTCATACTTGGCTTCCCTCAACATATCGGATTTGAGCAAACTCAGTAATGATCCTATATAACATGACCCCACATGACCTGCAATGCCTACCAAACTACCTTCATACATCCCCAAGTTTGAAGGAAAAGCAGGCGACAACCCAACCAACCATATCATGACCTTCCATTTATGGTGCTCCTCCAATAGCATTATGGACGACTCTGTCTGATTGAGACTATTTCAACGCACACTCACTGGCCCATTGGCCAAGTGGTATGTAGAAGAAACATTTGGGTTTGATGTGACCTTCGAATCGTTGGCCAAAGCATTTCTAACCTTCTTTCAACTACCAATTCATCATGACAACGGTCTCAAATTACTCTTAGATTTTAAACAAACTTCTTCCATGCACATTACTGACCACATTCGCGAATGGTACCGATGACGTAGTCTCTATAAAGATGAAGCCACCCCACAACAATGCCTTAAATGGCTTCTCAAGTCACTTGTTTCACTCCTTGCCAAAGATGTGGTTGCCACCTTCCCCTAGTCTGAAGAAGAATCCATCAGCAAGGCCCAGCAATTCGAACTCATTTATTCATAGTCAGGGTATTTATATACAGTACTACCTGACACCCTGAGACCCATTCCATTTGGCAAGGACAAACCTGGGATGTCTCACTCAGCATATGGATTGATTGGTACCACTACACACCACAATTCACACCCCCAACAACCACCTATGTATGGAACACCTCAATATCCACCAGCATATAGTGGACCCCCTTATTATCCTCCTCCCCCTTATCAAAAACCATACCCCTTGACCTTTCCTCCACCCATCAACGAACTGTCGCCAGCACCCACAATACACCCCATGACCCAACCTAGTTCTGGTACCCCCTCTACCTATGCCTACACCCTAAGAACTAGTGAAAGTACCATGCCTTCCTATACACCCTAAATATCATTACCATAGAATAATCCATACTTTCCATTTCCAAGTCCTCCCCAACCCATTATTTATCCATAAGGGAAACCACATAATGGGGTTAATTTTGTTCAACCCTCTTCCATTCAACAGTATCAAAATTTTGAACAACTGAATACGGTTGATTCGGCCCATCAGTCAAACAATGCCAAAAAGAAAGGAGAAAACCGAAACAATAATAATCCAGGACCAGGAGGAAACTAGAACCAACCCCAGCAGAACCAACCTGCCGAGGGAAACCAGAACTAGGGGAACCAGAACCCCCAAGGGGGAAATAACAACAAATGCCAAGGGAAGAACAATAACAATATTCATACAAACTTCCCTTGTTCCCTTTGCAGTGAGTATGGACATTATACTCACCATTTCCCCTAGTTTGCGGACTTCAAATGGATGAAAGAATTTGGAAATGGAGCACATCCCCCAGTACCGCTTGCTCCCCAGCAAGCCCCACAACAATATGTGCAACAACCCCCCAAGTTGTATTACAAAACCCCATATCCCACCAAGGGGTGATGAACACCCAATAGGAGATGCACCCTGCCCCACCATAGATAGGACAGTACGCCAACCCATGCCCTCCTACAGATCGCACTATCCTTCTTACTAGTGAGGAAGAAGTCCTTCTACAAACACACAGTCATCAATACAACACACCCTCTGACCCTACTCCCACTACCTCGGAGGCCACCCTAGTCACAACTATCCCACCTTTGATGATTCTATGCCCCAATAATGAAACACCTCTTCGCATCCCTCACATCCCATTACAAAGGAATGTCAACAACCATGAAGCTGGGGCATCCCACAATTATAGTTTGATCGATATAGTTTGATCGATGACTTGGAACAATCCCCTGCTACCATGTTAGTATTAGAAGTTCTTCAAACTTGTTCTACTCAACAGAAGTCATTACTTTACACTCTGGGGGTAGTTGACCCTATTGATACTTGAATCCTCACCTTTGATCTCGATAGTGGGGAACCTCGTCTCCCCACTTTGGTCACTTTCCAAATCCCGGTTAAAATTTGGAACATCACAGTCCACCATTGCATTATTGATGAAGGTGCATCCACATGCATCATGTCCAAAAATGTCTGGCAGAAACTTGGCTCTCCAAAGCTCATACCATCCGCCATTACTCTGAGGGATTACTATGGATGATCCTCATCCCCCGAGGGGATCTTCCAAAATGTCCCTGTGGAACTTGGGGGAAAAACCATTCTGATTGACATTGAGGTTATCGATGCCCTGCTAGATTACAATATTTTTTTTGGTCGTAGCTACATGTATCCTATGAAGGCAATCGCTTATTCTATGTTCTGAACCATGATGTTTCCCCATAACGGGAAAATCATTACCATCGATCAAGTATCACATTATGATCCTAACCCTTCATCCAACATCAACAACATCCTCCCTTTTGTTCACACTAATTTGGATGCCTATCCATTCATCGAGATGGGCCCTCGAATTTTTAAGGACTCATCCTTGCTAGGGACATACCACAGAGCACCATCACTCATCCATCGCTCATCACAAGTATGTGTCATCTCCACCAACAGAGAGACAACTGAAGATACTCTCCCTCCCACTAAGGCCTCTTTTATCCCCGATGTCCCACTAGTTGCAGAACTTCTCCCTCAGGAATTCCCTGGAACTTGTTCAACTCTACCTGTTCCTGATCTTCCCCTCCCCCAGGGCCATATCCTGGTTTTGGAAATAGTCCCCCAAGCCATTACCCAAATCCATTTCTTTGACCCCCCATCGGGTGTACAATCTTTCCAGGTAGCCACAACACTCACCCTTCCTAATATGGTGCTGGAAATCCCAATCCGGTATCTACATCTTTCTGAGATGGTCCCTCAACCATCCCTCCCTCCCCAAACAGAAGGAATTATGATGCAGATTCCAATACTTACCCCCACCATCCCACCCACATCCCCACTCACTAACATCCCTGCTATAGTTGGGGGCAGACAAAAAATGAAATAGCCCACCGTTCCACTTCTCCCACATGTGCAACCTCCTTGCACGCTATGCAAGAAAGATAGACACCCCACCAACAAATGCACATTTCTACCAGAGCTACACAATCTAATTCAAATCCCTCGAGCACCACCATAACTCATCTCTTCATCCAATACTGTCGCTATCTACCCTAACACAAGTAGCAAAGGACTGCGAACCAAATTACCATGCACCATCTGTTCAGAATATCGCCATTATACACACCATTGTCTAGCTTTACCTCAATTCTGACAGTCGCTATTAGCAGTACACCAGAGCTTTCAGCAAGAACCCACCCCATCTACATCATCCCCAACACATGTCACCGACATCCATTATGTCACGACCTCAGTCAATGAACGTATGAGGTATCCTTCCTCTCTATGTGAATCACTTGATCATTTCACATATCAATGTCCTATGATCATTGATTACAGTCATCGCCAAATGGCCCTAATTCAAAACCCTACACCACCCCCTCCAGCAGAACCAGTGAGTACCCCTACCCCATCACTTGATGTGGTTCATATCTTCTCACCCAAACCTGAGGCCCTCCCTACTCCGCCATGGTTACTGGATGATTTATATGATGATTTTCCCCCAAATCCCCCCAATTCTTCAATTCATTTCCCCACAGAAATTCTACGCCCAACTACCATTTTCAACCCACAGTATCTTGATATTTGGTTTATGTCGATTGAACCATTGTGATCCCCTTGCATCACCCCCCCTACTTCTTTACCACTAGAATACAACCACACGGTGACAGTCACCAGGGTCACTCCTCTCAATCCACTATATTCTCAACAATTTCACTGCGATGAAGACATCCTTGCGGAGTTAACTAAACCTGATTGCCCATGGGATCCGCTCCATCACAGAGCATTCTTTCCTTCATAGGAAGCCTTCACGCCTCCTAACCAAATCCCCATATATGCAGTCGAAGCCAAAGAGTTTCTCCCATCAGGGAATATAGATTGGTTCAATAACCCCATTCCTGCCCCTGATGCTTTTGAAGAAGGAAATATGGCCAATATTTCCCCCACCATCAAAATCGATATTTCCATCCAATCTAGAGTCATAGAGGAAATCACCGTTGGTGCCGCATTCTCTCTTGAATAAATCACCACCTACAAAGCTCTCTTCCATGAATACCGAGATATGTTTTCCTAGTCATACACAGAGATTCTTGGCCTTGTTCCCTCTATTGTCTAAAATTATATAGACACCTGGCCTAATATCACACTTGTCTGTCAAAAAAATGTCCACCACACCCATCCAATGCAACTGCCATCAAGGATGATATTGACAAATTACGCGTTACTAGGTTCATCTACCCCATCACCTATACATCATGGGTCTCCAACCCCATCCTTGTTAACAAAAAACAGGGCACCATCCGTGTTTGTACATAATTTTTTGATCTCAATCACGCCTGTCCCAAAGATAACTTTCCAACGCCCTTTATCGACCAAATTATCGATGATTGCATCGGCCACAAGGCTCTATCCTTCATGGACGGTTTCTCTTGATACAACCAAATTCAAATTCACCTAGTCGATCAGTACAAAACCACATTCACTACCCCCTGGGGCATCTTTTCATATTATGTCATGCCTTTTGGCCTCAATAACGCTGGAACCACTTTCCAATGGGCCATGACATACATCTTTCATGATCTGGTTCATATCATCCTCACATAAATATAGTCAATTTTTCCAAACTTCCAGACTCAATTCCAGGAGCTCCGGGTGTCTGTTTTTTTATTTGTCTTCAGCCACGGGATCAGGACCTCGTCACCTACACAATTCCATTCCCTGGGCCATTTTCCATCCTCATCCACCATGGGGGAATTTTTCTCATCTGGTGCTTAGGTATGCATGCTTACATTCACATATTATTGAATAAATGTTATTGTCAGATACCCACTACAGAAATCAAACTTTTTCGTTGATTTCTCAACAATTAGAATCCCCGAAATCCTACAGGTCTTAGCACAGGATAGCTCTTTCCTTTTTCCACCTTCATATGATTTTGGTTCACGTCTATGGGCCGAATCAGCACGGGGTCTTTTCGCACTTCGTGACTCAGTGCTACCGGAACATCGAGTTGCTCGACTCTGCAAACCCCAAAGATTGAAACAGTGAATCGCCGAACCCCGACAGGGCTACCGAGGGGCAAGTTTCTCTCTTGGAGTCTTGTCTAAGTGACCCTATATGGTTTCCACGTGCTTAAGCCAGCCAAGAGCTTATTGGATTTTCGTGATTCAGGGAATCATGATACATGACTTCTACCTTTCCTCATTCAAATCCCCGAAACTTTCGAGGTCTCCAATGTTTCCCCCCAAAGGGAGATCGATGACCGTAAGCCTCCCCTGATCCAACGACATGGATCCTTTCAGGGTTTCGATACTAGAGAGTTAGAAGTGCAACGACTCCAAAACTCTTTATCATTCAAATCTTCGATTTCCGATATGGAAAGTCGTGTAAAAGATCGACGGCTCTTAGGAGCGTGGATCCAACGGTCCATGGGATTTCGGGTATCGGGATTTCGTGACTCGCGAAGGAAAGGGTCCTTTTTCATTTTGTTTTCCGGGTACCGAAACGCCGAAGCGCTTACTGTTGGAAGATTGGTTGTTGTCATTGATGTCAACCCTAGTCATGGGTTTTGGACCACAAGACTGATGAAGTTATTTGGACATGAAGGAAAATGCACATGTAGATACAACACCCATGGATGGATAATATACATCATTCTCTTTCCAGTTGTATGTGGCACGTCACGTGGATCCTCATGGTTGAGGAGAAATGAATTTTTGAAGATGACAAAGTGAATTGTACATGTAGGCCCTGAAGACAATTAAAGAAAAGAATTACAAAATAAGAAAGTGTCAGGTCGG
>ML787798.1:301524-316273 GCA_009831015.1 Picea engelmannii | reverse complement strand
TTTATCCCTCCCTTTACATTTTGGAAGCTGTAGCTACCTTTGGAAGTCATTACTTCCCTTGAACAAAAACTATTGATTATTTCTCATATATATTGTGCATGGTGTATTGTGGTGTATTGGTGTAACTCTTATACTATTGTTCAGTTTTCATTGGATATAATTGAATGGTTTAAGTATAAGTTGGAAAAGGTTTTTAAAATTGTACTTGATACTGACTCACCCCCCTCTCAGTATCAACACTTACCAGTAGCCATGTGTGCTCTATAGATAGACGGTCCAGGCACTTCCATGGACCATGGGATCTATGGTCCCGATTCCTTCATCTCTTGCAAGGGAAAAAGAAGGGGTCATGGAATTAATGTCTGTGTCTCTTTCTTAAATCAAACGGTCATTAAAGACCCCGGGATCCTCCGAAGGGATCCTGTTCATGCATTGCTTGCAAAGGCGGAGAGGGGTTGAGGGATTATCATCCACGTGTACCACTTTGTCAACTCGAATCCCCAGTATCCGAAATATCAATGGACTCTCGATCTCCGCCATGTGTCCTTTATGGATAGACAGTCTAGATCTATATCGGTACTTTCACCATGGAGTGTGCCGCTCCCTTGTCATTAGGACTCCCGGGATCCCGAATTCCGAATCCCCGATACCGACTCCTCTCTCAGGAATTTTTCCCTTGTTCACGAGGGCTTAACCCTCATGCCTCTCTTAACAGATCCAACGGTTGTCGAGTTTTTCTAGCTAATATCTGACAGCTCAGATCTGTCCCATGTCGCGCACTCTCCTGCTACTTCGTGGACATGGAAAAATCAATGGTCTAGAGGTTCTCATGGACCTTGGGAGTCTACGATCTCGATTTCCTCGCTATTCACGAAGATAGAGGAAAAAGGGGCAAGGTATGCAACGCCCTTGTTTTCTTTCGTCAATCTAATGGTTGTGAATGACCATGGATCCTCCGATGAGATCTCGTTCGTCGATTGATACTTATCCCTATTGTTATAGGATAAATCCGTAGGTGCGGACACTAACCGATCTCCCTAGATCCACCTGGATCTAGAACAAAACAGGACAGAATATACCGCTTTCCCTAGATCTAACTATTGAATTAAATTAGAAGTGAGAAGAGGATATGTACCTTGTAATCACTTCCTTGGTCTTTGTTGTTCCTTTCTTCACTCCAGTGCTCTTGCGCGGTCAAGATCAAAACAGCACAAACCAACCAAAGTGAAATCACGTAATATGTCCAATAGCTAAACTATACATATGATCAAGGAATTATGTAATAAAGTAGATCTCACTTTATGGGAAAGAAATATATCACTGTATCATATTAATTGGAAGAGAAACTTACAACCTGAGCCTTGATGTCGTAGGTCTCCTTTCGATGGCTTTTAGTTCTGACACACACACTTGCTCATGCATGAAGAAAATCAACTACTTGTAATGACCTTGCTGTTGTCTATGGCTGTTGTAGCATCAGTCCTCCATACAGTCTTTCACTAATTCTCTATTCAATCTCTTGCTAACTTGCTGCTTGCTTAACTTAACCCCTTCCATGAGAAATCCCCTCAATATATAGGAAGAGATAGATTAGTTACTTGGATAGGGAATGATCCCAAGATATCTGGAATGACAGTACTTGAATAACCACTCGAAAGCCAACTCATCCTTCTAGAAGATTCCCTTCTAGAAGGATTGAGATCTTTATCTTTTTCCCCTTTAAGAGCATGTTCGCACCCTAACCATGAGTACAGTGCGAGAAGTTCGCACCCCAGCTTAAGGTAGCCTGCGGGAATCAAGCATTCTCGCAGGAGAATATATAAGTAGCCTGCGAACATGTTTCAAAATGTGAGTTCTGGAAGAAGACAACTGTAACTGTTCTCAGGAAAGTGTTCTTGGTAAAGAGCTTGATTTTCCATCACCGTGATATCATCATGACATCATCACAATGACCAAATTTGTGGATAACAGAATGCCCCCCAAAGTCTAAGAGCGGAACTAGTGACAGTCGATAGACTTTGTAAGCTCCATGTGTGTGTCAAGAACCAAAAGCACATCTAATCAGAGACCTGCAAACATCCAAGCATCAACAGAATATCATATATATCAATTCCTAGGTAGGCATTCCCATACTCAGATCATAGACTGATGACATCATAAACCAAGGTCATGGCCACCAATCATACATTGTGGATCCATGTCGTCACTATATAGCACAGCCACCTGAATACACTGTGGATCTGTGCAACAAATTTTCAGTCAAGACGACATAGCCACGAAACATACACAGTGGATCTATGTGTCGCAAAATATACATACTCCATCGCAACCTGGATCATACAGACAATATCCAGGGTCTTCAATCTCATCGCCCAAAGTACGAATCTGACCATGCGATTACATGAGTCAAAGTCGAACATGGTAGAAACCACTTGATTACCGGTCATTGATGTATACCGTTAACAAGTGCGAGGGAATTCACCATTAATGCCAATGACTCCCAAGGTACTATAGTACAATCTGTCAACTGTGAATAAATGAGTTGATGTCGAACACTCAACAGAATCCCTCGACCTGGGGTCAATGATGTAAACCCACTGTCGAAAGAGAGAAACTTGCCATTGAGGCATGCAAGCTTCAAGGTACTAAATAATTTCTAAGTCTTAATTCCGGATAATGTGCTGAAGTCGACAGAACAAGACTCGTCACAGGAGGGCCTTGATGTATCCCACATCAGTGACACGAAATGAGTAACAGAGTTTGAAAGTGAGACAGAGCATGTGACAATTGGACTTTGGACACAGGGAAGGCTGACACGGAATGAAAGTATAACTGCAGATGGCCGAATCAAAAGAGGTTTGGACTGCTCTCGAACATATGGATGACATGACCAATGATTTGGCAGCATTGACTCAAAGATGACACATGGATAGACCTTGTTATTGAATCGAATGAGAGACAAATGGATTTCCCAAATTGGCTTCAAATGATGAATAGGGGGTGTCATGTTCAAGAGAGACACTTACTGCCAATCAACACAAAGATGAAACATATCCCTTTCCCAAATTTTCCCCCACCATTTCTGGCAAGTACCTCTTTATTTTTACGCAAGCTTGAAGAGGATCACATATGCTTGTTGATGTAATCTCATCCTTCAGACGAGTCTCTCAGAGTATTTTTAACGAACCCTAAGAAGGAGTGGTTCGGTCCCATCACGGGTCAGTCAATGTTTGTTTAACGAGTCCAGAGATAGAAAACTCGAAGGTTTTTCAGGATTATAGAGTTAGGAAAAACACCCAAAAGAGAACTCTCGCAGTTCCTTTTTCGTACAATAGTCCAACGAGACCGAAAAAGGGTTAAACTATCGCTCGAAGGATGCGTAACTTCAAATAATTTAACGAGTTTCAAAAGAGCAATATCACTCGGCAATCTTTTCATATTTAGGGAGTCGTGAAAAGAGCTTAAAGTTAACTCCAGGGGGTTCCTTTTTCGTGTAACCACATCGAGCCCGGAAAAGAGATAAAACAACGCTCGATCACGTTCTAGGTTTTTCACAAGTGAAAGAACGGATAAAAGGCACTTGAGGTTTCAGATCAAAACCATAGGAAACACATCATATTGAAAAAAAAATTCATCCATAATCATCTGCATTGGGTACCTGCAAGTCATTTTACTCACTTTCGTATTAGAAATTAGGGTAAAATAGTGAATAAATATAAAAAACCCACTTTAATTATGGTAAAAAAGTAAATAAAACAAATTTACCATTCATTTTTACCATATTGTTTTACCCATTTACCATTTTAGTGCAAAAACCTCCATTTTACCTCCGATCTTCATCGTCGATTTTCGGGAGCTTCGGGGCATCATTTCATGAACCGTCTGGATCAGATTGGTAAGTCCTCAATTCCCTAGCTTTTCATGGTTTAATTTCATGATTTTAGTGGCTAAATTTCAAGTTTTAAGCTAGTTTTTGAAACCCTATGCGTGAATGAGGATTCTCGCAGGCTGCCCATACGGGGCCTGCGATAAGTTCCCATTCCCGTAGGTGGGCTTAAGATACAGTGCGAGAATTTCTCACTGTGCATTATAAGCCACCTGCGAGCAACGCAGAGCCCAAAAAATTGTATAATATTTAGCCATTTAAACCAATTTTTCTCATGTTTCAAATCATTAACTATCTTCCCATGGTTGCCATGCAGGTTAATAACTATCACAATGGTGCTCGAATGGAGAGAAAGGGAACATGAGGAAGACAATACCAATGCTGAAAATCACCCTCAAACCATTGCTGATTTAAGAGATTGCGGTCTCCTAAAGTATTTCCGCATACCGGGCATGAGAGCCCAAGTTCGGTTGTTGGAACATTTAGTCTGGATGTGGGATCCGGATCAACAGGTTTTCAATGTTGGTATTCATACATTGACGATTGATATTGAGGATATCTATTTCCTGACTGGGTTTTCAAGACGGGGTTCTTATGCTAGTTTGACTGGTAACCGCAGAGGTGGTATGAAAATGAGTGAGTACTGCCGAGAGTATTGCGTGCCAAAGGCTGAACGACAAAAAGGAAAAGTGGCCATTTGGGGAGTGACTGATATAACTCTCCGTACCATTCTCTTCACCATAGCTCGGATGGAAGGAAGTGCAGCCCCGCATATGGCTCTACAGAGCTATTTTTAGTATGCCCTCGAGTGTGTCGAGCCCCAGGTCTTCAACTGGGCTGACGCAGTGTTACGCAACCTCAAGAAAGAATTGACCAAATGCAGGCGTGGAAATCTAAAGCAGTTTGGTTATGGATCGCTGCTAGTGTCCTTTTTCTGCGAGAGGGTCCCAGTGTATAGGCTTCAGGCTGATTGGCTCTTTCCGGGTCCCAGGGATCCACGGATGCTACGATGGTGCCAACTCATGGCTAGACATGTGACAGGACCGATTGTCAGATATGACGATCTCTTTTTCGACTGGCTCCAAGGCCAGGTTTTGATGATAGAGGATTATGCGTATGCTGGATTGGAATTTCGCGGTGATCCTGACCTTGTCCTTCCTGAAGACGCACAGTGGGGAAATATTGGTAAGAAGTACACCAACTTTTTAACCTTTTTAGATGTTTTTGTATTTTCATCCTATTAAATGTTTTTGGTTTTTATAGAATCATCCAAAGACTAACATCAAAAATTTTATTGATAACACAGATGTTGGGGCATATAGACCAGCTGGTAGTTCTCTTGTTCAACGTTGAGGAGAGGTAGCAATTCTAGTCCCCCAGTATGCTGAGGACTATATTACAGTGGAGCAGAACTTGGAGGGTCTGATGTCCGATGTTCCAGAGATGCCTCTAGAGGAGATCCCACGATGCGATCAGCGTCACACCGTGGGAGTCTCTGCCTCTATGGGTCGTTTTCTCCGCAGAGTAGCCAAGACCTTAGCGTGCTATCGTGAACATCATTAGTGATGTCACTTTTTGTAGAAGCCAGGAGCTTCATTTTTTTGATATTTTGGTCTTCGGACACACTTTGTAAAAACAAACTTTGATCGTTATATATACATGGGTTCTACCGACTTACTTTACAATTGTGTACATTTTAATGTGTTTGATTTTATAAGTGATTTAAATGCCTGTCCAATACATAATTAGCTAAAGCATATGTCAATGTATTAAGACTTCTCGGAATGTGTTGATATTCTATGTAATCAAAATGTCTTTTCAAGAGGCGAATCCGCAAGTATACCCTTAATAACGTAGGACTTCAAATAGAATATACATTACTGAGTTGTAGTACTACCAACTGCGAGTCAAGTCGAACAACCAAATAACGAATTCTGAGAGAGATAGCATCAACCAATAATTCAACCATGGCGTTGTACTCTGCAATGTTGTTGGTCGCTCGGCCAAGACATATACCTCGTAGAGATATGAGTTCGTTTGTTGGGGCATAGATTGCCCAAGCAGCGGAAGCTAGGTTCCGAGTACTACGACTAGCACCATCAGCGAAGCCAATATAAGGTAGCGAATACTCCGACATATGGCAATCAAACACAACGTCATGTAAGGGTAGAGACCAGATAACGTCAAAAGTAAAACTAAAGTAACACACTCACGCAGTATGATACATAAAATACAAGTACTCATGCACAAATGACTTATGCTTAGTACTTCTTCAAGTACAACCCATTCCTGGGTTCACTCAAAGGCACACCATCATAATCCACTAACTCATACGCTCCTTTTTCCAATACTCTGCTAACAATGTAGGGCCCACGCCACATTGGTTCGAATTTCCCAGCTCATAGGACATCTTTATCTTGTTCATAAAGAAGAACAAGATCTCCTTCAGAGAAGACACGAGGTTTGACATGCTTGTCATACTGTGCCTTAACACGTTTCTTCTGGGCTTCTATTATAAGAGTAGCGTCATGACAAGTCTCGTCTAATCGCATCAAATACAATAGACGTTCCTCTTCGACATAAGTATTAGGTAAGAGATCTACAGCTAGCTTCAAATACTGTATCTCGCATTCTATTGGCAGAATGGATTCCATTCCATAAACTAATCGAAAAGGCGTGAATCCCGTGGCCGATTTAACAGATGTCCGATATGCCCATAATGCCGAAAATAACATTGTGTGCCAGCTGGTTTTATGGATTCCTATCATCCGTCGAATCATAGTTATAAGAACCTTATTGATGGCTTCGACTTGGCCATTGGCCTGTGGATAATAGGGCGTTGAGCTATCATGATGAAGGCCCAACTTCTCTGTAAGTTTAGACATCATTTTATTTCTAAAATGACTACCGTGATCAGTAACGATAGCCTGAGGAACACCAAAAGGCATGAATCCCGTGGCCGATTTAACAGATGTCCGATATGCCCATAATGCCAAAAATAACATTGTGTGCCAGCTAGTTTTATGGATTCCTATGATCCGTCGAATCATAGTTATAAGAACCTTATTGATGGCTTCGACTTGGCCATTGGCCTGTGGATAATAGGGCGTTGAGCTATCATGACGAAGGCCCAACTTCTCTGTAAGTTCAGACATCATGTTATTTCTAAAATGACTACCGTGATCAGTAACGATAGCCTGAGGAACACCAAAACGAGTGATAACATGGTTGAAAATGAATAAGGCTGCAGTCTTCCCAGTATTGTCGAATGTCGGCATCGCCTCGGCCCACTTTGTGAAATAATCAATAGCTACAATAATGTAACCATGCCCCCAGGCCAAGTGAGGGTGACATGTCATGAAGTCAATGCCCCATTTAGAAAAAGGACCTACTGAGACTACAGGATGAAGGGGAGCAGGATGCGATCGAATCTTCTGATTATAAGCCTGGCAGGCATGACACTTCTGAACAACAGTGATGCAGTCAGTGAATAGGGAAGGCCAAAAGTAACCTGGACGTAAGATCTTTTGGGCAGTAGCATACCTAGACATATGACCACCACACGCTCCTGAATGGAGGTCATTCAAAGATTTCTCAGCTTCGTCAAAAGTCAAACAATGCCGAAAGACAGAGTCAATGCCTCGACGGTAAAGAGTATCACCAAGGATAATATAATGACGTGCTTGATAACGGACACGATGTCGTTCATACTGGAAAAATTAGGTCGGAAAGTTTGAGTTTGGAGATATATAATGATATCTCTGTACCAAATATCGTCGGTACTGATAAGGAAAAGTGACTCATCAGGTAACGAATCGACTGCTACCTTTTCCGTGGCAATGTGGGGAAAGTCACAAATTAACTCAGCGAAAACTAGGGATTTCTTCGACGTGGCACGATCGAATTCCAAATCGAACTCCTGGAGAATAACAATCCACTTGGAGTACTTTCCCCCCAGCAATTGACGTGTCAATATGTGTTGCATGGGGTTACAGTGTGAAATCACGGTAGTCTTTCTGGAGAGAATATAATGACGAAAACGTTGGACTGCTTGGACAGCAGCCAAGGCCAGCTTCTCAACATGTTGGTACTTGATTTCCGTGGATGATAAACTTCTACTCAAGTAATAAATAACATGTTCATCATGGTTATCATCCTCTTGAATGAGGACCATGCCGATAGTATACTCGGACGCAACAGGATAAAGAAAGTAATCTCGACCATAATCCAGAGGAAAAAGAAGAGGAGCTTTTGTGAGGGATAACTTTAAATCTTCAAAAGCGTTGTTAGCAACCTTATCCCAGACAAACTCTAAATATTTCTTTAGAAGACGTGTCAAACCGCGAGTAATCTCGGCATAATTCGGGATGAAACGACGAAGAAAGTTTTCTTTCCCCTGCAAACTTTGTAACTGACGCAAAGAAGAAGGAGGAGGGAGATTAGGAATCGCCTCGACCTTGATAGGATCTACCCGGATCCCATGGCGTGAAATGATGAAACCGAGGAGACGACCAGATTCTACGCAAAAGACACATTTATGAGGATTCAGGCGAATGCGATAGAATCAGTAACAAACAAAAATTGCTCAGAGATGAGTAGGGTGATCGACGCGACGTAAAGAGTGAGCCGGAAAATCGTCCAAATAAGGTTGAACAATATGCTTGATATCGTGAAATGCGTAATACATAGCACGTTGAAACGTAGCACCTGCATTCTTGAGACCAAAGGGAAGTTTTCTGTAGGCGAAAGTACCCCAAGGACAAATAAAAGCCGTTTTATGTTGGTCCTCAGGAGCAATATTGATTTGATTATAGCCGAAAAATCCATCCATGAGGGAAACGATTTCACTACCGGCACAGTCATCGATGATTTGGTCAATGAAAGGGGTTGGAAAATTGTCCTTTGGACAAGCTTTGTTGATATCCCGATAATCAACACAAACGCGAATACTACCACCCTTTTTATCAATCGGTACGGGGTTGGAAACCCATTCTGTCAATGCCACGGGGTAAATGAAACCGGCTTTAAGAAGTTTTTCAACTTCAAGTTTAATAGCTTCCGCTTTACGTGGATGGACAGGACGAAGGTGCTGCCGGACTGGTTTAGCTCCGGGGTATGTCTTAATCTCATGAATGACGATAGCAGGGTCAATACCCGGCATCTCTTCGTAACTCCAGGCAAAGATGTCACGAAATTATTTAAACAAGGAAGTATAAGTGACAATTTCTTCTGGAGAACAAGAAGCTCCAATATGAACATTCTCGACTATCCCAGGTTTCATGGAAATATCTATGGGCATCGTGGGTGAAATGTTACTGAGGTTCCCTTCTGCAAACACATCTCGTGTATATTGGGAAACTGTGGATATAACAACAACGGTTGACGGAGTCGAAATCCGTTGATAATTCTCAAGAGTCTGTTGTTCCAGAAACAAGATGGAATGATGATGCCCATCGTCCCAAGGGGTATCTTCCATGATGGACATGATCATCTCATCAGTGGGAAAGATGACACGGAAAGAATCAGGAGACAACTCGTCAAAAGAATAAGTAGAAGGGGATGCCGATTGAATGGCTTGATAAGCAGACTCAACCGGACTTAACGGCATAACGTTACCGAAACGAACATGATCTCCAAAATCAGGGACTACCCAAGGGTCAACAGACATTGGAAGTTCATGAGGTACAGTGGAGATCATATTAATGGAAGCAATAAACGGGCATGGAAGATCGGGTGGTGGAGGTATGGGGAAAGTACCCATTAGTGAAGATTCTTTTAAAAGACCGACCACGACATTCTCGTAACCCGGCGGGGTTTTAGCGATGAAAGGCACGTTGCCAACATGAGTATCAACATTAAAAAAGGCAAGTTGATCGACCGTAACCACTTTTCCTTGGTGAGGAAATCGTACAACACGGAAAAGGGTTGACACGACAGCACGCATAGAATCGACCCAACTTCGACCAAGTAGAAGATTATAATCTAGGGGAGTATCGAAAACTTCGACTTCTACCTAGACGGTCTTACCTTCCAAAGTGACAGGCAATGATGGTAGAACACCATAAGTCTTAAAACCCGAGCCATTAAAGGCTCGCAAAGTGTTTTGTCATTCTTTTAATGGGGAAGAGCCAATGGCTTTCCAACAGGAAAAAGACATTACGCACGTAGAGGCACCCTCATCAATAACAGTCCGACAAATACTCTTGTCGGAGATCACAACTTGCATTTGAAACGCAAGCTGTGAGGGTAACCTTGGAATGTGATCATCCAAGTTAAAGACTATCAGATTTGTATCTGTTGGATCAATGCCACCTATAGCTTTCAACAACACCCTTCGTTGTGCAGGACAAGACTGAAGGACTTCCAGGGCAGACATCGTTGAGGGTGCTTGGGCCAGATCTTCGACAATGCTATAGTTCTGGGCTGCCTGAGCATGAGGATTGAATGTCGACTTCTTAACGACACCTTTTGGAGGTCGTAAAACTGTATCAAGATTCGGTCGTTCGAGATGAAGAGGATCGTTCGTAGGTGGATTGGGTGGAAAAGGTTGTACCAAATCAGGAGGTGAGTCATCAACCTTCTCCTTAGAAGGAGTATAGTCTTTAGCTCTAGTGGTAAGTGCAACATTGTTTTTCGTGGAATCACCCGTACACATCAAAAATAAGATGATGTAGAAGTAGAGGGTTGGTCGTGGATGACCAATGAAGCCTGTTGTTGAGACGGGAAGGGTTGAGACAAGATAGCCGGCGTAGAGGGCTTCGGTGCTCCTTGAAGGAACTTGTTAACCTCGGCACGTCTCGGACAATCCTTCATGTAGTGATCATCACCACAGATTAGGCAAGGGTAGCGTGGTTTGCGCTTATCCCAGTCATCAATAGGGGGTGATTTGGTTTGCTCATTCGGATTATTGTTTTTACCCTCCTTATTCTTGCCTCTCCCTTTCCTAGACTTAGTTTTACCGGTCGGCGTAGATTGAACAACGTTCACTTCAGAGGTTTTACCGGCGGGAGGAGTAGGAGACAGAGCACTTTGCACATTAGAAGAATTGGATTTCGGGGTTGTAGTCGAAACGGAATGTGAGTGGCTATGAGTGGAACCAATCACACCATCAGCTGCATGTGAGGCAGCCGGAGCAGTAGAAGTACCAAGACGAGGTAAATCAGGTAGTAAATCATACAAGGTTCCCGTTTGCGAATAAACGAGATCTAGATACTGAGCACGACTAATAACCTGCTCTTCTGTGACAACACTGCCCATAGCAATGTATTTACCGATTTTGTTTACAAAAGACTTGGTAAACCACTCTGCCAGTAACTGATCAGGAAGCTCAAGTTTAATGAGACGTCGCCTCCGTCGCCACTCATGAATATGATCAGATATATGAGTGCTCGAGCTTTGTTTGAAAGAGGTTAAAATCTCAGTTCCGGTATCGTAACGAATCAGTAACTAGTAGTGTGTGAGAAAGGCCATTGCAAGGGTGTTGAAATCCGAAAAGAAACCTCGTGGTAATTCAATGTACCACTTCGTAGCAGCACCCGTAACAGTTCGTTGAAAAAGACGCAGTCTAATGGAGTCATCCATCAACGAGTTGGATGAACACCACAAGTGGAAAGTCATGACATGATTATTTGGGTCCTCTCCCACCTTCCCATCGAATTTGGGAATGTTCGATGGAAGCTTTGCAGGAATAGCAGGCCATTGGGGAGAGTGACGAATAGGATCATTAAGAATTCTGGACAAATCTGGAAGATCCAAAGTAGCAAGAAAATGCAATTGTCGATTCACTTGTGGATACTGGTGACTTTGGGGTGGAAGCCCTGTCAGTAAACTAGTGGGACCGTATGCAGTCTGCCCCCAGAGGGAAGATCCTGGTTGGTTTGGTGGTGGTAGAATTGGGTAGTAACCCCAAGTATTTTGACCTTGAGTTTGAGTGGTGACTTGAGGTTGAGTAGTCTGACTTGAACCCCAAATAGGATTAGTCACACCTGGATATGGTTGGCCTGTGGTAGGGACAGCTTGTTGCCCCCCAGCATTTTGAGTAATGTTTTGCATAAGTTGATTCCAATACTGGGCCAATGCAGGAGGTATGTTTTGTCCTAAAGGTGAGGTTGGTCCCCCAATCAAAGGGACAGTTCCACCCGGAAGTTGTGTACCAACCGTAGGTTGCGTAGTAACTATGTTATGTCTGGGAAAAGGAAAAGGAAAGGTACTTCCCTGACCACCAATAGGATTGTGCAAGTTTGGTGCAACAGTTGGGATAATTCTACCAGGATTAGTATTGCCGGGAGGAAACAGAGGGAGTGTCGGGATGAAACCGGGAATAGGATGCCCAGGAAACTGAGGACCACTTGGAGAACCAGTTGGAGTTTGTGGGGGTGTTGGATGGGAAACATTCAACGATGGATTCTGCGCATGGTAACCAGGAGGTAAATTCGGATTAGCCTCAGGATTTCTCTGGGTATTGATAGGAGGAAGAGTAGTTGCAATAATTCCGGTTTGGACACTCGTAGTATTCGTGAGATGGGCCATTTCGGGAGGGAGAACAAAACGATATGTGGTAGTCTCTGGTGTAGTCTCTCACTCAGGAGACACAGGAGGGTTGACGAGTTCGTAAACAGGGGATTCAGTACTAAACAAGACTCGTCGGAAATCACCTGACCAAAAAGGATCTTGGCCCACTACACCGTGAGAAGGCCCAGCGATTGATTCAAAATATGTAACAAGAGTTTCTCCAGAAAGATGAAAATTCCCAACAGGTCTTTCACCATGACGAATGCGATAATCCTCTACAGTATTGGTAATTCGAAATTTAGCAAGAGGATCAGTAGGTTCTACTTGTGGAGGTGGTGTAAAAACTTCTGGGACGTCACTTATGTCCACGTGTGGTAGAGTAACAAGGGGAATTTCACCCGGACGAGGAGAGTCCTCAGGGGTACCCTCAGGTGTTGCCATATGCGAAGGTTGTGAAGCTTCCGGATGTTCCGGAGATAAACCTTGCATCCTACGGGAACGTCGCGGGAGAGCAATTGTAAACAAGTATCCAACTCTCCAACGAAAATCCTATGGCCAACTTCGAGAAAAGAACAACACACCCTAGCAAATAAAATCTAGAAGCAATCACCACGCAAACAATACCTTCTAATATCGGAGCCACTAGTTGGTGATGAAATCCAACGTCGCAACAACGAGACGAGAAGGGGCGGGGCTAAGGTGGAAAAGTTACGTTGACGACCTGCTTAACAGACTTATGCCCTGGTGCAAGCTCCCACACATAATCGTGCGTATACCCTCCAAGGAGCCCGAGTGAGTTTGATCAACGTCGATTCCAGGTACCGTGAAGAATTTCCCCTCCACAATCACCTTGGGTAAGAACCTAGAGAGATAAGCCACTAAAGTCACCACAAACAATAGTACAACCTGGGGGAATGGTCGTCAGTCCGATCCACATGCAAAGGCAGGGTATCTAGCCCGAAATCAACTCAAAGGCTTCCACTCATAATTGTGGGTATACCTCGGAGTGACCCTCGTAATACATGCAATCTCTACACTGATGTCAACAAAGCGGGTTTAGTAACTCTGCCAACATCAATGCGACCTAATGCTTGACCCTTGTGTTAGAAGGGCTTCCCAGGACAATATGTTGCCAATGGAATTTGACACTCCCTAACTCAAGATGCTATTGTGTGTTTTTGAGCTTTTGGAGAGTGTGTCTCTCTTCCTACTACAAAGCACTAGCCTAGCTAAATGTTAGTGTAAAAGAGCCCTAGAAAAGAGTTACTAGATCAAATTTAAAATTTCGCAATGTTTTTACAGGCTGTTGTTTACTCAAAGGTAGCGAAAACAAAACTCATGATGTGTGACTCTGACCCAAATAATGCAAGGATATGATGAAATATAATTCTTTTCATTCGATGAATCCTGGTTATGGGAGAGAGAGAACAATTTCCGAATCAATCTCAATACTACAAAGAAAATGCAATGCTCAATTTCCTTTCAGATTCCAATGCAAACAATCATGTACCAATGAACAATTTCAATATGTCTTTTTTCAAAACTTTAATACTCTTGAAACTTTGATTTTCAATGTTCTCGCAAAAAGCAAAAACAAAACTTGAAAGAAAACATGCAGTTCACTTTCCAAGAAGAACTCTGAATAATGAGAAAAGAAAACCAAATTATAAAGACTCAAACAAACAACCCAAACCAACACTTTCAATGTAAGAAAAAACAAAAGCAAACAAAGGAGCTTCTCAATGTAAATGAAAAAATTTGTCCTTTCAAACCAACAAGTACAAGAGAAACACCAAACACTCAACTCTCAACCAATCCCTGGTTCTCAGCTAGTCAGATACACTCAACTCCAGAAGTCAGAGAGAATGACAATGCCAACAAAAGCTAAGAAATGAAAGTCAAGTTTCAAAAGCAAGAAAAACCTAGAAACCCTAGATCAGTTCCAGCAAGCCAATTAAAGAAAAAGATAGGTAAGTCACTGAATCAATAAGCCAAAGAGGTCTAAATCAGCATATATGAGCTATTGACAGAGTCAAAAACTAAATTCAAAAATTTCAAAAAACTGTTCGCAGGCCAGTGTGGAACACAGTGCGAGAAAGTATCGTTCTCGCAGGCCACTTTGATGCAGCATGTGAACTATCCGCACTGAAATGTATATGCAGAGTGCGAACTATCAAGGTTCTCGCAGGCTGCAAATGGACACAGTGCAAGAATCCCTGAAACTAATGAAAATTTTGAAGAAGCAAGTAAAAATCAAATTGGCTTATAGACCCAGAAGGTCTCTCAGGGTATCCTGAGGACTCAGAGACAGACAAATCAAAAGAAAAATGCAAACAAAGAAAATGGCCACAG
>ML787798.1:258374-297675 GCA_009831015.1 Picea engelmannii | reverse complement strand
GTTTCAAGGTTTGAAATCTTTCTTCACATTGTTGTGTCCACAGGAATTTTGTCCCCTTCTTCTGGAGGGCAGTGATTGGACAACCAATCTTGGAGAATCCTTTTATAAATCTCCTATAGTATCCTGCTAATCCCATAAAGGATATGATGTCTAAAACGTCCTTTGGGGTAGGCCATTCCATGATAGACCTGATCTTGTCAGGATCTACTACTACCCCTTCCTCGGATAGAACATGTCCCAAGTAATGTATTTGCTTCTGAAAGAAGTCACATTTGTTGAATTTAGCATAGAGATGATGTTCTCTTAGCATTTTCAACACAAGTCTAATATGCTCTTCATGTTCTTCTCTATTCTTAGAGTAGATTAATATGTCATCAATAAAAACTAGTACAAATTTATCTAAAAAATTACTGAGTACATTGTTCATTAAGCACATGAAAGTGGCAGGGGAAATGGTTAACCAAAATGGCACTACCACAAACTCATAGTGACCATACCATGTCTGGAAAGAGGGTTTATGGAGGTCTTCACCCTTGATTTGGACTTGATGGTATCCCGCCCTCAAGTCAATGTTTGAGAAAATAGATGCACCCCCCAATTGATCGAATAGATCATCGATCCTGGGCAAGGGGTACTTGTTCTTTATGGTTACTTTGTTGAGTTGTCTATAATCTATACACAGTCTGAGGGTGCCATCCTTCTTCTTCACAAACAGTACTGGTGCTCCCCATGGGGACACGTTGGGTCAAATATAACCCTTATCCATCATTTCTTTCAATTGCAATTTGAGTTCCACTAACTCAGGTGTGCTCATTCGGTAGGGTGTCCTAGACACTGACACCGCTCCTGGTGCGAGCTCTATCGAGAAGTCAATGTCTCTTCTCAGAGGTAGACCCAGTACCTCTTCTGGAAACACATCTCTATATTCTCTCAGGATAGGGTGATCCTCAGGGATTGGTTTAGCACCTTCGATTGTTTTCAACACCTGTATTACATACAGGGAACATCCTTTTCGACAATACTTTCTCATTTGCAGGGCTGATATTTGTCTCACCGAGACCGGTTTTCGGATCCCTTGAAGGGTTATCCTTTTTCCTTATTTTCTCACACATTCTAAGGTTTTATTGTAACAGTCCAATTTGGATTTATGGGAGGAAAGCCAGTCCATACCAATCAATAGGTCGTATGATCCTAGGGGTAATACGTTAAGGGTTGCTTGGGTGGGGAATTCACCCAACATTAACTGGCAGGGTGGTATGATCTCTACCACCTTTCTTTTGGTGCCAGTGGCTAACTGTACCAACCATGGCTTGGTTTGTTTCTGTGGCTGTAGCTTACACTTATCAACAACTCTAGGGGCTATATAACTCAAATTTGAACCAGGGTCAATCAAAACAGACACTAGATGGTTGAAAATCATACCTTCTATTTCCACCACTGAAGATTGGTGGTCAGCTTGGTTATTATCCAAGGCTGCATAAATCTGTGGCACACTCCTTGCCACATCATTGACTGTGGTAGCTTCCTGCATGTTATAAACTTTCCGACTATTATGTTGTCGGTGTGGACAGTCTCTCAGGAGATGCTCTTCTCCGCAACCCCAACATTTCATAGGTTCTTTCTTTGGGTTATTAGTTTTCACTGGTATAGGTCCAAAAGTTTTGTTTCCGTCCACCGAGGGAAAGTTCTGTTGGAGTACACTCCAGGATGGATAGTTCATTCTAGGGTTCTTCTTGTAGTTTTTAAATCCTGAGGATTTAATCCCCTTTCTCTGAAATCGCGAACCACTCTTTTGTTTCCAGTTTCCATAAGACTCTGCCCGATGTCCATATTGTTCATGAAAACATGTTTATTTTTGAATAGTGTCTTCTAAGGTCTTTGGATCATCGAATTCGATTCGGTTCCAGTATTCCTTGGGTAACCCACTGATGAAGCGTTGCGCCTTCACCTTCTCTTCTTTGATGTAGGGTACATATCTCAATAAGTCGAGGAATTTTTTGACATATTCCTCTATAGTGAGTTGCCTCAGTTTGAGTTCATAAAACTCTTTAGCCTTCTCGTCAAAATAACTTTCCGACAAATACTTCTTCCGGAAGTACTTCTCAAACCGTTTCCAAGACAGGTCCTCCTCGCAGACCCCTTTCATGTTCTTAAGATCTTCCCACCAGATGGAAGCTTTTCCGTTCAGATTGAAAGTGGCCACTCGGGCCTTTAAATTCTCTGAAAAATCATGGACTCTGAAATATTTCTTCAGTCCAAGTAGCCAGGCCTCGACTTCCTCTCCATTCTTTATCTCACCGTCGAAGGAGGGAGATTTGGCCTTTCTGAATTCCTCAAATTTATGACCCTTGGAAGTCTTTTGCTTCTTTTTTTTTCTTCGAGAATAGGAATTGGTCCTGTTGCTAGAAGAGCCTTCTGAATCGCCTACTTCCTTCTCAGTGAAATCGTCCAACACTGGTCCTTTACCTATGGGGTGGACCTTTCTTGAGGTTCTCCTCTCAATATGGCCACTGATACGACCATGATCTGCATCTCAGGTTCATTCTACATTTGTCGTTGTAGGTCAGATAAGCTCTGTAGTAAAACTGCATTAATTTCAGTTTGCTTTTCTTGCTCTTTCATCATCCTTTAATTGTCAGCCCTCCAGCTTTGAAATTAAACCATGAGACTCCTCACAGTCTCAGCTAGATCTGGAGGGCTTCCTATTTCTCTTCTTTCGTCAGACTCTTCGTCTCTGTTGTGGGAGCCTTCTCCCACCTCTTGGTGAGTCACCATTCTCTGCGTCTGTAAATTCCCGCGGCTGATCGTCCGCTTGAGTGAAAAGACAAATGTTGGTTATTAGCCAAGAGTCAAATACATTTTATAATCTACGCATAATTTATAACTCTTTCACATGCACACACATTTGGGTTCTCGTTCCCAAGTTTTAATCCTGGACAAGAGAGTTAAGTTAGGGGTTACTCTTCGTAGGAGTACTTCGAAAGGAGCTTATGCGCAACTCGTGCATGAGCCCAATCAGGCCGAGTGTTGCAACCATGCTCTGATACCACTTTGTCAGATACCCACTACGCAAATAAAACTTTTTCGTTGATTTCTCAACAATCAGAATCGCCGAAGTCCTATGGGGCTTAGCGCAGGCTATCTCTTTCCTTTTTCCACCTTCATATGATTGTGGTTCACGTCTATGGGTTGAATCAACACGGTGTCTTTTCGCACTTCGCAACTCAGTGCTACCGGAACATCGATTCGCTCGAATCTGCAAACCCCGAAGCCTGAAACAACGAATCGCTGAACCCCGAAGGGGCTACCGAGGGGAAAGTTTCTCTCTTTGGGTCTTGTCTACATGACCCTATATGGTGTCCACGCACTTAATCTAGCCAAGAGCTTATCGACTTTTCAAGATTAAGGGAATCATGATACACGACTTCTACCTTTCCTCATTCAAATCCCCGAAACTTCTGAGGTCTCCAATGTCTCCCCCCAAAGGGAGATCGACGACCGTAAGCCTCCCCTGATCCAACGGCATGGATCCTTTTGGGGTTTCATTACTTGGGAGTTCGAAGTGCAATGACTCCAAAACTCTTCGTCCTTCAAATCTCCAATTTCCGATATGGAAAATCGTGTAAGAGATCGACGGCTCTTAGGAGCATGGATCCAACGGTCCACGAGATTTCGGGTATCGGTATTTCGTGACTCGCAAAGGCAAGGGTCCTTTTCCCTTTTGTTTTCCGGGTGTCAAAATGAAGAAGTGCTTACCAGCGGCCACGTGTGCTCTATAGATAGATGGTCCAGGCACTTTCGTGGACCATGGGGTCTATGGTCCCGATTCCTTCATCTCTTGCAAGGAAAAAAGAAGGGGTCATGGCATTAATGCCTGCGTCTCTTTCTTAAATCAAACGGTCATTACAGACCTTGGGATCCTCTGAAGGGATCCTGTTCATGCATTACTTGCAAAGGCGGAGAGGGGTCGAGGGATTATCATCCACGTGTACCACTTTGTCAACTCGAATCCCCGGTATCTGAAATATCGATGGACTCTCGATCTCCGCCACGTGTCCTTTACGGATAGATGGTCTAGATCTATATCGATACTTTCACTGTGGACTGTCCCGATCCCTTGTCATCAGGACTCCCGGGATCCCAAATTTCGAATCCCCGATACCGACTCCTCTCTCGGGACTTTTTCCCTTGTTCACGAGGGCTTAACCCTCATGCCTCTCTTAACAGATCCAGCGGTTGTTGGGTTTTTCTAGCTAATATCTGACAGTTCAGATCTGTCCCATGTCGCGCACTCTCCCGCTAATTCGTGGACATGGAAAAATAAACGGTCCAGAGGTTCTCATGGACCTTGGGAGTCTATGATCCCGATTTCCTCACTATTCACGAAGATAGAGGAAAAAGTGGCAAGGTATGCAATGCCCTTGTTTTATTTCGTCAATCTAATGGTCATGAATGACAATGGATCTTCCGACGGGATCTCATTCGATGATTGATACATATCCCTATGCTGCTACTTTGGGATTTTAAGAGGGTCATTCTTCCTCGTACAGGGTTGTTAACACTTGCACATTCAAGTCCTTTTTCCAGGTTCTTGGTAAACCTTTCCAAGGAGGGAATCTCTATGAAGAGATCTATTCTGGGGCATTCCTGGAGACATATAAGGGGAAACAAATTTCTGAGAACGGACTGGAAGTCTGACTTGGTTCAACTTATGCATAATTAAATTCATTTATCAACATAAGCCATGCATGGTTTTTCTTTTATAAGCATATACAACTACTAGTACTGATCAAAATACCACACAAACATTCTTATAATGAAAACATTCACAGTTTCACAACTTATGAGCATAATTATTAGAATACATATATTTCAAGGAACCAGAGGCAAAACACTTATGAGAATTAACACCGGAAGTGAGTGCAACTGCTGAGAGGGGTGCTCGTTTCCACCCAACCGTAGGCTTAGCGACTCCCAACGGATTTACCACTAGCCACCCCCAAGCTGAGACCACGATGTTGTGAGACTGCATCTCCATTTTCTAGTGACCAAGAGAGAAGTTTGCAATCCTTCCTCTCTTCTATCACTCACTCTGTGTAATGCCAGAGTTCTCCCCTCGTGTCTGCCCCCGCAATCACTTCTACCCCACGTCTTATCCTCTTGCGAGGTTGCGTGTGGCACGATTACCCTCACACTGGTCAGTCATGATGGCTCTACGGATAAGCGGTTCACCTCCCCATCCCTCATCAAGCCATCTACCTACCAGCCTGCGAGTCATTTAATTCAGCGCCAGCGAGCCGCTTTTGGGTCTCCGGGCCAGTGGAGTCCAAATACGGTATTAATTCTCGGTGGAAGTTAATGCCACCTTTCCAGGTGCCTTCCACCACCATCGTGGTCTCTTTTTCTGCACATCCCCTCTCAGCAGTCCTGCAATAAATTCAAAATGTTATTGACATTCATTGACCTTTTCCTCAAGGTCCATTTACATTACATATTCACATTTATGAGTTTTCCATAGTTCTTGGCCAGTCCAGTTATATTTACAAGCTGGGGGGAACAGGGTGTTACAGTTATATGATCCTTCTCTTCAGATATTGTTCACGTTGGGTATTCGGTTTTCATGTGTGCAGGTACTTGATCATCACACGTTAGCACTATCCCTTCAGGTATATTATTGACACTAGCATGTAGTCATTTCCTATGAATATCAAATTGCATGTCCCAGTGACACCCATTGATCTTTGCCTCTAGGATCCCTATGTCCAGCTCTGTAGTACTATCACCTCCGCTGCATTTCACTACTATCACCTGGTAGCGCCCTCCCCCACATGATTTGTCCCATTCATATTCTCCCTTGGCACTTGACACTCATGTTGTTTTCACCCTTTAGAGATGGGAGTCCTGATAGTCTTACGCATCATCGAGAACCAGCCACATACTTCTTCTCCTCATTATGCTATCCTACCCAATGGACTCCCAGGTTACTTCATCATGGTTCTATTTTAACTACACCCTCGCAATATCATTAACCATCCATTTTCATCCACCGTCAGTTTTACCATATGCAGATTGTCCTCCATACATTTTCCTAAATACAGAAACCCACCTATGGGGCCCTCACCCTCCACTTGTTTCCAAAACACCTTGCGTCGTCATTGTCCAATCCATATTACACTGGGGCACCCATTTCTGTATCTGCATAGTCATCCCAACTCATTCTTTATTCTTTCAGTAATTGTACAAAACATTTTCCCCGCATTTACATAGCATTTTGTTGTCACCTGTAGCAACCTTCCTTTCTCAGAAAATAAACCCTTGTCTCCCTTGGCTGGGGAATTTTTCACTTTAACTCATCAATGAAATTATCCATAATCCCTGAGTATCTTACAGTCCATACACCTTTTTGATCTCTGTGTTTGTACATTTTGTCGTGCCTCTAGCACAATTCACCCTTGTCTAGTCGCCCCCTTGACGCTAAATTCAGTTTTACAGTTGCTTCCACTTTACATATCTCCCCAACCAAGGGTCGTCTTGAGTCTCACTGCATATTGACTTCATCCATGTACCTCATTAGTTCCTAATCTCATCCAGTGGATTTCATGAACCCCTTTGCTTCTTGGAGTCACGTCATCCTTTTTGTCGACATCAACACAGTTTCCAGAAGGGTGACAGTATCTTGACTCTCATTACCTTTACAATGAGGATTATTGGATGACACAGGGAGAACCATCATTCCTCTATATTTTCATTGACCCCCATATAATTTGACTTCAACGCCATCTCATGTTATGGTGGGTCTTACTTTGTGACTATTGCAGTTGTTTTTATATTTGTCGAAGACCTCTCAAAATTGTGGGGCCATCAATGCCCTTCACTTATAGACCCTTCTTATAGGTGTCATCTCCTCTTTTTGAAATTTTTTCACCCTCAGAATTGTCCTCATCCATTACCAAACTTCCCCCAAGGGAACTGCAGTCATCTACACCAACACACAGCTTCAGTTACTGTATTACACATTTTTGAGTTACATGACATGAGCATGGGGCATGCCCTACATAGTTTTATTTTTTCACACCTTGGGAAAGGTTTGGGTCCTACAGGTTCTCCTCTCCTTCCAAATGGATCACTCTTGACAATCCCCATAATGCTCTTTCTTAGATAGGTACTCTCATTAGAAGAAACATTGATGTATTTCGGATATACGTATGCTCCTAACCTCACACATCAGGGGGCATCTGTTATCACCGAAATTTCATCCACAAATGGTTACAGGAATCCAACATCTTCAAAACACCCATTAGTCCACTCATGGACCAAAAATGCATTTCCAAAAGGTCCAAAACCATACAACCAACATTAAAATCAGCATGTGCTAAAACTACACAAGGCACGCGCGAACGTGTGAAAGTCAGATAATGTCGGAAAAGCGCACATGTGCCCGATGCACAACTGTGGATGCAAAAAGCCGTGCACACCTTAAAACGACGCATTTATGATATTGGTTGGCCTTACACACACTTCTGGTTTAGCTTCCAAGTCTATTTGACACCCAAATCTTGGCTGAATCAGACTGGGAGGCTGGTCAAAGACCTAAAGGTGACCTAAAGGGCCCCTTGTTCACACTAAAGCTGGTTGAATAATTCCTCAAAGCTATGCTATGAAAAGAGGCCATTGGTGCACTACATTTTCAAGGAATTCATTTGTATTGTTATGCTGCCTATATTCTCTTAGAGGATCCTCTTTCCTTGTCAAGAGCATACAAACACCATTTCATTTAACCAGTCATATCACCTCTTGAGTGAAAGTGTTTTGGATTCTCTTCACCATTTCATTCTAGTTTGTTACTTGTAAGAAGAGCTCAATATTTGGGGGTCCAAGAGCCCTCCCTTGGAGGAAGAGAGGACCCAAAGTCTCCCTTTCTCTTTGGTGTTTTCTTTCCACTAATACAATCCTTTCCATTGATGGCATGAGTGTTGTTTGTTTCTTGTTCTAATGTCCTTATGCACTCTAGTTTAGTTTCTTTTAATGTTCTTAGTTTGGTTATTTTCTTATCCTTTATGATTTATACTTATAACTCTTTCCTTCACTGCTATATTTCCTAGCTAACCCAACTGGGCTTGTAAGCATCTTTATTTTGTTCATTCAGGTGACAAAAGAGGTGCAACAATGAGAATGCACATGCCGACTCTTCTTCAGACAAAATTTATGATTCAGAGGACTCATATTATTCATATTCAGATTCAGTACAGTCAGATGTAGAGCCAAAGCATCTAGATGCAACTACAGATCTAGAGCAGAGGCCCAAGTGGACACAAACTACTCTTCAGGATGCATGGGATCTCGTTGGTGATCCAACCAATACTAGGAGGGCTCGATATAATTTCGAGGAGCCTCCTGTTGCACTCACTGCCACTGAACCATTGCCTTCTAGGCATATTTTCTTGGTTCAGTCTTCAGATACACAGTCTTATGGCGAGGCTGCTGGAAATCCCTTTTGGGAATCCGCCATGCAGGAGGAATACAACTCCCTCCTCAAGAACTAGACTTGGGATATGGTTCCCCTTCCTTCTGGGAGGAAACTTGTCATATGTAGATGGGTCTACAGGACCAAGAGAGCAGCCGATGGACAAATTAGAAGATACAAAGATAGGCTTGTTGCTAAATGATTTCAGAAGGTTCATGGTATTGACTATGATGAGACCTTCGCTCCAGTAGAAAAGATGGATTCCATACATTTTGCACTTTCCATTGTGGTATCCAAGGGATGGGAAGTCCATCATATGGATGTGAAGAATGCATTTCTTCACGGTGATCTCTCTAGGGAGATCTACATGGAGAATCCCCAGGGATTTAGGCAGGACTCATCCTTGGTCTGTTGATTGAAGAAGTCACTTTATGGCCCCAAGAAGGCTCTGAGGGCATGGTATGCCAATATGGACTCATAAATGTTGTCACAAAACTTTGTACATTGTAAATCAAACCCGAATGTCTACATGCTCAAGATGGTTGATTCACTTCTACTTTTAGTTCTGTATGTCGATGATTTGTTGATCACCGGGTACTTGACTTCAGTGATTGTTGAAGTCAAGAGGATTCTACATGACAAGTTTTTGATGACAGACATGGGTCCACTACACTTCCTCCTTGGACTCGAGATTAGTCAGGATGCATTAGGCATCAAACTGTCTCAGGCCAAGTATGCACGAGATATCCTTGAGATATTTCACATGACAGACTGCAAGTCTACTCCGACTGATTTCCTATCAATATTCAAACTTGAGGATGGTGGGGAGACTCCACTGGTTGACAACACACTGTACATACAGTTAGTGGGGATATTTATGTATCTCACACACTCCAGACCAGACCTCTCACATGAAGTTGGCGTAGTTTCCAGATTCATGATGGGGCCGCATGAGATACATTGGAAGGATAAAAAGTGTATCCTTTGATACGTACAGGGCACCATCACCTTTGGGATTCATTATGCAGTAGAATCTACATTAGATCTCATCAGATTTATTGATTCTTATTGGGCTGGTGATAACACTGATCGCAGATCCACATCTAGTTACTCACTTAGTATTGGTTCCAAGCCAATCTGTTGGTCAAGAAAGAAGCAAGCTGCCATTGCTCTATCTTCAGTTGAGGCAGAGTACAAAGGGGTAGTCAACATAACCATTCAAGCTATGTGGCTACAACATTTTCTCACTGAGTTGGGCATTCAATTTCATTTGTCGATCGTCATCTGGTGTGATAACCAGAGCACTATGAAGTTCTGCAGAGATTCAGTTCAGAGGCAGCGAACGAAGCACATCGAGAGCCACATACACTACATCCGGGACTTAGTACATGAGGGGATCATCGACTCATAGTTCTGTCCTTTAGCAGAATAGATGACAGACATCTTCACCAGGACCTTCACTGAGCAAAAGTTTCATTCTCTATGAAGTCGTCTTGGAGTGAAGGACACAGTTTCCTAGCAACTCTAGTTCTTATTTTTACATACATTGTACCTTGAGGGGTGGTTTTTTCCCATTAGTTTTTCCCTCTTTGCTCACTTTATTTTTAGTGTATATTTTGTATTTGGGTACGTAACATGGCCTCGTTGCTGGGACCCATTCTTTATTTTCACCATAATGATGTTCAGGGGGGGTGTTAGAGTTACTTCACACACACCTAGGATTTATTTTTCCTAAGGTTTTTCCTTGTTTATTAGTCATACTTAGTCATTATCCAGTCTCCTATATTTTAGGGGAGAATATTCCACTAGGATAATATTCTCTTTCAGTTGACACTTTAGTTTGACTAGTTGAGTTGAGTTTAGATGTTGCATTGGTTTTATCACCATGCAACATTTGGATCATCACCATGCTTATTCAACCTTACCCTGGTATCATCACTATAATGGCACATTACCATTGATTCCCTGAGTTAACTCCTCACTACTCTCTATTCAGTCAGTTAACTGAAGACTAGTTGACTAGTTAACTCAACTAGGTGGCAGTTCACTTCCGTAACTACCTGAGAGACTAGACTAGGTGGAAGTTCACTCCTGTAACTATTGGTGTGTGTATAGATCAGTATAGACCACCACTATGGCACATTGGTTCACCTCCAGTGCACACTCGTTGAGTTATACATATTATATCATGTGTAAATTATTCATTATTCATAACGATTAATGAGAATTCTTTCATTCTTTCTCTCCTTCTTGTTCTTTCTCCAATTCTCTCTACAAATGGGTGTATTATTGTTTAGCTAGATCTATTTTGTACAGGTTCAACACATTTACACATACATCATGTAATGATTTCCTAGTGTTCTTATGTACATGCCTACAACATAGCATTAATGCATTGGATCCCATTAGAACTCTGCAATTAAGTGTGCTCAGGCTAGAGTATTATTGGGATGTGTGACCATCCAGGAAGTCCTACTATTTTACATGTCTATGGAATTTTATAAACTTAGATTAATTTATCCCACATGCATCATGGGAATTGTTCATCTCTCACTCTCTCATACATAATTGAGTTGAAGGAGGCCCTTTAAGAATGCAATGGAGTGTGATGTAAATCTTGTTTTGAATGAAGCGTACCCAACATCTCTCTGTTTTGAGAGATAAGATACCCCATTCTGCCAATTTGTGTTCTACATTGTTTTTCTCTCTTATTCATTAATAAAAGTTGGGTTTCACTATATTTATGTGTTCTCTTCTATATTTTTGTTTTCATCTCGTTTCATTCTTAGCATAATCCATATCAGTGGTATTAGAGAAGTCTTCTAATTATTGTTTCTAAGAGAAGGTCCCCGACGAGACTAGGGTATATAAAGTTGGGTCTCAAGCTAGTTTCGCTTGAGGAAAACTTCTATTGCTAGGCCAAGAGACCTCCCATGGTGGAAGAAAAGAGAGATGAAAAAGCATGAGATCCTTTCAAGACATTTCTTAAGGAATCCCTCATGCAACAAAGGAATGATATGATGGACAAATTCGCTCAGATCCTTCGAACACTACCAATGGAGGAAACCGAGGAATATTTGACAAACAACCATTTCTCAAGTGCAACGCCCTTCAATGTACAAGTCAATTTTTATATCCCTTTATTAGAAGGATAGATAGATGCAGATTCTATAGAAAAATTGTTGAATCTGCTAGAAGGTTATTACTCCATCCAAAAAAAACTCGATAGTGAAAAGATCACCTTCGCACTCCTTAAATCCCTTCCCCATGTATGATCTTGGTGGGAAGGTTACTGGGAAAGGTACAACGTGGATGAATCTACACCATTCAAGAGAGAACCCACTTGGGCAGCCTTTGTATATGCCCTAAAGGAGGATTTCTACCTTGTCAGAAACTATGATGACCAATACATGATATGGACGACCTTGCGTCTGAAAAGAGATCAGACGGTGTTGAAGTGCGCTAACATATTTCATACCTTTCTCTCAAATTTGGGTATCAAAGACTCTCAGCGACACTTGGGCTTGAGGTATCGTAGTGGTATACATAGGTACATGCAAACATATATGGATTTCTTGTACATCTCCTCACTAGGTGTTTCTTATCGATATGCATTCAAAATTGAGTATAAATTCAAGCATCATAGTAAGTCGGGGTTCGGGTTTGAAAATACACCACAAAGGAATCATGGAAAAGGAAACCCTAACTTACAGAATGAAGGACAAAGCAAGGAAGGCCAACCTTAAGAGATTCAATCCAATACGCAAACAAAGAAGGGTAACATGAAGTCTAAGAAAGACACCAAAAAGTGTTGTGAGTTCCACAACATCCCTCGACACAACATCGTTTAATGTCTCTCGAAATAGTCATTGGTGGCTAAGCTCAGAGAAAAAGAATCAGAACTTGACTTGGAATATGATTCTAAGCACAATAAAGGGAAAAACATCATCAATGTAGAAGCCACTTCTACCATCGTGGCCAAAACAATACAACCAGAAAAAATAGAGGATCTTGAGGAGGGGGAGCACCTCTTCCACTCCCACATGTGGGTAAAGGAGACCTCATTGCATTTCATTGTTGACATCGAGATTCACAAGAACCTGATCTCAGCTGAGGTTTTCAAGAGATTGAAGCTTCCAATGCTACCACACCCCCCACCATACACCATCGGATGGTTGAGTCAGGGAGGAGATATCTATGTCATCTAGAAGTGTCACCTATCCTATGGCATCAATCCCTTCAAATATGAGGTAGTGTGTGATGTTTCCCCACATGAAGTCTATGATTTTCTCTTAGGACAACCATATATGTGGAAACGTCATGCTATCTAATAGTCTTGTCCCCATAGTGTCATTTTTAATCTAGAAGGTCAACTCTATAGGGTACCAGAGGTATCTTTGACTATTGCCACTTCATTAATATTGGAAAAACCATGCCAAACAGTAATCTCTCAGACCACAAAGTTTTCCCTCTTCATGATCTAGTCAAATGGTGAATAGGAGGTCACTCTAACCACTAAAATCTCGGCCCAAGATGTTTCTATCTAACAGAAGCAAGTTGATGAGATTGTAGAGGAGCACGAAGATAATGAGAGTCTTCCACATGTTCAACATAGCTCTATTTTCCACATCCCATTCCATGTGTGCTTGGGGTTCCAACCATTAGACCCCATTGATATATCTCTTCTTGTTGCATCTTCACCGATAGAGTCCTCTTACACTCATACTAAGGAATATCGTGCAACTAGATTTGTTGAATGGACCCAACACCTCCAATAGGTTCATGACATCCTTCCACATGAAAATTACAAGTAGGACATCTACTTCAACAAGTAAAGTGACTCACCAAGTTTCAGATTCAACAAAAGTTTCCACGTCGCCCTAAGGAACTTGATGCAATCGGAACCATTGATTTCGAAGGGGGGAGGAATGATCTAGGTGGATATCGATGGTGAACCACCTTTTCCACTAGTTCTACATTTTGAGCCTTTAGTTTTTATAGACCATGATATTCACCCTTTTGATGGGAAATGGAATGTAATACCATCTTCATTTGTTAATTACAGACATCATGTAATAATTTCCAAGTGGTATTATGTACATGCCTATATCATAGCATTAATGCACTGGATCCCATTAGAACTCCATAGTTAAGTGTGCTTGGGCTAGAGTAGTACTATGATGGGTGAATTCCCTGGAAGTCCTATTGTTTTACATGCCTATGGAAATTTATAAACTTAGATTAATTTATCCCACATGCATCATGGGAATTGTTCTCCTCTCACTCTCTCATATATGATTAAGGTGAAGGAGGCCCTTTAAGAATGCAATGGAGTGTGTTGTAAATCTTGTTCTGAATGAAGCATAGTAAATATCTCTTTCTTTTCAGAGATAAGCTACCCCATTATGCTAGTTCATGTTCTACAATGTTTTTCTCTCTTATTCATTAATAAAAATTGGGTTTCACTATATTTCTATGTTCTCTTCTATATTTGTTTTTGTCTCATTTCATTCTCAGCATAATCCATATCATATAATTTAAAATGAGTGTCTTACAATCCTTCTACTATACTTTAGGAGATATACATATATGCATATTACATTTACAAATATGCATATTTACAATGAAAATTTTAGATGGTTTACTTATGGACTCATCCTTCCCATTGTGTTGGGAGGAGTCTCACAACTTCTGACCTCTAACAATGCTTCTAAAGTTAATACTGAATCTGAAATTGAATATAATTCCAAATCCAAGTAACCATTATACCAAACTATAGGCCTTCCTAACAACCTATATAACCTCTCTTTGTGAATACCAAGCATTATTGTTTTGTCTAGAGTATCTTCTCTTGAATATACAAGTACACGATCATTCTGGAATGTGACTGCATATTATTCATCCTCAAATGTCACAACTAAATGTATATTTACATTTAAGTATGGAACATACAACATATGTTCTATTCCCATAAATCCTTCTAACTTGATCTGGAATCTTACATATCCATACCCTCTTATTTCTTGTCTGGTGTTGGTTCTAGATCCCACATATAAATCTATGTCTAACTCTGAGAAAGCAAAAAATACTCATCTCATCCCAATCATGTGGCACGATGAGCTATTTTCCACGAACCATTCTTTGATGTCTTCATATCTCAATTTGAAAAGACTAGTGATGCAAACCCCCACCACTCTCAGGGGCTCACATGACCTCTCGGTCTAAGAATCATTCACACAAGGGAGATGAATTAGCTCTCAGGTCCTCACTGAACCCTCAAAATTATCTACGATAGGCCTTTTATTTTCCTTTTCCCCGTGTGAAAAATTAGCATTCGCGAGGGTCTTATCACTTCAGTAGAGAAATCCACGTGACCTCCAACCAAAACTATAGGCTAATCCTTTTTAAAAAATAGGAACTACAACACTTTAGAGCTCCAAGATTCAATATTTCTAGAAAAAACACACTATGACTCTCGTGAACGTTGAATTGGTGAAGGGTCTCAATCAATGGTCCATGCATTCTCACAAATGGATGGGCATGACGAACTTCAGGATTCAGGCCTTTGGGAGTTCACGAACCAAAATAATTTACACCCAACACTTTCCAGAGCGTCTAACTCTAAACCATGCTCGATCTACATACATGTGTACTTATATCCGATGACCAAGATGCACTCTGGGCTTCAGGACTTTTTCCTCCCCCACAACACACACCTAAAAACTTCTGGAGTAGTGAAGTCTGATTGCTATGAAAGATATGATGGTTGTGAAAAATCTGAAAGGTGTGAAAGATATGACTCCTCCTTGAGCGGATCTCATCCACTCAACCTTAAAATTAAAATGATTTTTCCTCTAAGGAATTTTACTCACTATTCTTCTTGAGCTTGTTACTTTAAGTGACTCAAACCTCAATGCATGCCTTGTTCTTCTCTCCTATACTTTGATGATTTATGAAAATCTCTTGTGCACTCATTGCGCTCTCTCTGCACAATTCACACTATCTCTCCTCAGATTTTATACTCTAATGATTATGGGCGCATTCCTTCCACTTGCTCTGCATAAACTTATGAAATATTTCCTGAGCTATTGAGTCTGAAAATGACTTTTCTTTCGCACTCCTTGTGTGGGAACTCCACACTCCTTGCACCAAGACTTCAAAAGAGAAATGATTGAAACTTACATAACATCAAATTTTCATTCATTCAACCATGAAATTCACATACAAGCATATAAACATAGAAAATAGATAACATAACATTACCCAAATACTCAGAGATTGGAAGAAAGTTTCCTCTCTTATATTAATCCAACAAATATTTACAAGGGTTGCAGCTCTCAACTTCTTCTCTTAACAACAATAACAACAACTTTACACAAATTTCTTAAAAGGCAATAACAATAAACGTCAACAACTATTCTCAATCTATCTCTTTTCTTAGCAGCCTCTTTTGGGCATAGATTACATGTATTTATACATGAGGTGGATTCTCAAGCCTTTCCCTCTAGATTGTCTTAGTTCTTTCATATCACAATTAAAGAATCATACCTCTAAGATTATTACAATAAACGAATACTTACAACCTAGATATAAGTCGATGCTCAAAATATGTACAATCCTATAGGTAATTAAAGAAATCAAAATCTCTTGAAGTTTTTACAATAGCTCTTGCCTCAAAATTTTACAGGGCCTTTAATTACAATTAGTTTCAAAATATTAAGGTGACATGATCTCCTTGGAATCCAAACCAGTTTGAATGTGTGCACTGGATGTTGACTAATCTTCCACTTGGCCTCATTGAATGTTGATGGCGATGCTCCTGCATCATACTCTACTGGGAAAAATGATTCATGGATTCCTATCCATGAGCTCCTCCACTCTTTTTCCATATTTATGGATATCAATATCAGTTATCCAAGTCACATGTTATGCTGGATGATATTTTCACTTAACTAGATACTCATAATAAAATTTTCTTCTGGTCTTCTTCGCAATCCTCTCATTCAAAATATTCTCTATCTGTGGATTCTCTGCTATGGGCATCTGTCACTTCCACTTAATCTCATTTTTATCATGTATCCCCTCTGTATCATCCATCCTATAAGGGTATAAGTCTGCTACATTGAATATTGGCGATATTCCAATGTACTCTCGAAATTCGATTTCATAAGCATTTGTAGCGAATTTTATGAGGATCTTACAAGGTCATATATTCTTCATATTCAACTTATTATATTTCTCTTTCATAAATATTTCCTTCGTTAGGTGTGCTAAGACTTGATATCCAATTTCGAAATTAACCTCTCTTCTTTTTTGTTCTATTCTACTCTTGTATTTTTGGTTGCTATTCTGTAGTCGTCCTTTAATTCAATCATGCAACTTTTTCATTTCTACAACAAAATCCTCTTCTACTTCACTTTGAAATTCATCTTGTCCCAAATATCTCAATTCTGAAATTTCTCTTGTATGCATCCCATATACTATTTGGAATGGACTCTTACAAGTACTCTTATTCGGTGAGTCGTTATATGCAAACTATGCTTGGGGAAACATTTGGTCCCACTGACTGTTGTGTTCAATGAATAAACTCCTTAATAGATTCCCTAAGCTTCAATTCACTACCTTCATCTATCCGTTTGTATGAGTATGATATGATGAACTGAAAGACAAAATTGTCCCCAACTTCTTCCATAAGGTCCTCCAAATGTGTCCCACAAATTTAGTATCTCTGTTTGAGATTATACTCCTGGGAAACCCATGCAATCTCACAACCTCTTTGAAAAACAAATTTTCTATGTGGGTAGCATCATTGGTTTTACAACATCATATGAAATGAACCATCTTTGAAAATATGTCAACCACCACAAAGATTGAATCACTTCCCCTCTGGGTTCTTGGTAATCCCAGAAATAAATCCATACTTATAACATCCCACAACCTGTCTGGAATAGGAAACGATTGATACAATCCAATGTTCTTCTTATTTCCTTTATCATATTGGAATATTATTCATTTTTCCATGAACTTCTTCACATCAGACCTCATGCCTGGCCAATAGTATGAAGAAATCAACTACACATATGTTTTATCATGGTCAAAATGTCTAGCCAATCCTCCACTATGTTTCTCCTTCAGCAAATTGTCCCTCATTGAGCATTTAGGGATACACAACAGAATTCCCTTGAATAACAATCTGTCTTTGATTAGATACTCCTTCATAAGCTTCCTTGAAACCCTGGTCCTCTTAATACATCTCCTTGAGGTGTTCAAATCCCAAACTCTCCACTTGGAATTCTTGCAAGATCAAACATCTCCTGCTCAAAGCATATGCAACTTTGTTAGTGCTTCCACTAATATGCTTAATAACAAAAGTAAAATTATGCATGAATTCTACACATTTGGCATGTCTCTGGTTCAATTTCTCTTGTCTGGTTATAAACTGCAAAGCTTGATTGTCAATATACAAAACAAACTCCTTCGGGATAAGATAATGCCTCCACTTTTTCAAAGCTTGAATTATAGCATAAAATTCCTTGTCATATGTTGAAGAATTAATCTTAACATCATTCAACTTCTCACTGAAATAAGAAACAGGCTTATTATCTTGACTTAAAACTGTGCCCATGGCCACTCCACTTGCATCACATTTGACCTTAAAATCCTTCTTAAAATTTGGTAGAACTAAAACAACTTGTTCTGTTATCTTATATTTCAACACTCTAAAACCCTTCTAATCTTCTTCTGTCCAATTAAAAGATACATGTTCCTTATTTATGGTATTCAGTATAGGTCCACAAATATTGTTGAAGTTCTTTATAATAAGCCTATTTCTTATTATTTGAAGAGATTATGAACCCCAAATACACAAGTTATGTTTTCGTAAAAGAACATTTCTTCAAATTCACCAACAACTTCTCCTGTTGCAACCTTCTCAACACCATCTTCAAATGTCTTAAATGATCCTCTTTAGTCTTACTAAATACTAGAATATCATCTCAATAAACAATTACAAACTTACCAATAAAATATTTGGGTACTTAATTCATTAATCTCATAAACGTACTTGGAACATTTGTTAATCCAAACGACATAACAATCCATTCATACAATCCTTCATTTGTTTTGAATGATGTTTTCCATTCATCTCCATCTCTCATCCTTATGTGATGGTAACCACTCTTCAAGTCTATTTTGGAAAAATAAGTAGCTCCACTCAAGCAATCTATTAAATCATCCATTCTAGGTAAAGGAATCTATACCTGATGGTTATCTTGTTGATGGCTCTAGAATTTGTGCACATTCTCCAACCTCCATCCTTTTTCAGAACCAACACAATTGGTACTCCACACAGGCTCAAGATTTCCCTGGTCAAACCTTTATCCAACAACTCTTGGACTTTCTCCTTGACCTTTTCATTCTCTTGAGGGGTTAATATGTATGCTACTTTGTTTGGAAAAATTGCTCCCAGAATAAGGTCAATATCGTGACTGATACTCCTGATGGGCAGTAAGGTGTGAGGTAACTCATCCAAGAACTCTTGAAATTTCATAGGAAATTCATCCATAGAAGTTCTTGTGAGAATGAGTCTCATCTTTGCTACAAAAAAAAACTATATTTTTTGGTCTTTCTTGACTTATTTCAAGAGATGCTTCCCACTCATGATAAGTATACTAGGAATAACTTCCTCTTTGACTCCTTTATCTTCCATTGGAAACAACATATGATTACACTCATTTTTCTGAAGGATATAAGTATTCTTTCTCCCATCATGTATGACATTCCGGTCATATTTCCATGGTATTCCCAACAGAACATGACAAACATCCATAGGTATGACATCACATAAAACTTCATCCCTATAACCACCTATTTCAAACTCAACTTTACATTGTAGAATTACGATGAATCGATGCCCTTTCTGTAACCACGACAACTTGTACGGATTCAGATGTGTAGTCATCTCCAACTTCATATTTTACACCATATCCATGGATACCAATTTATCAGTGCTCCCACTGTCTATTATCACCTTGCATACCCTATCTTTGGTCTTACAAGCAGTTCTGAACAATCTGTTTCTCTGAATTGGTTCTCGTACCTCTTTCTCTAGATTTACGAGAGCTTTCCTCATCATAAGTGATCTTCCTTCTTCCATTGCATCTGCCTTCATCTCTGTCTCTGCATTCTTTCTCCATGCCTCAGAAATGTTAGCTTCTCCAAATCCTGCATTTTTCTTTTCAGGGAATTCCCAAGACATGTGCCCTATTTTTCCACAGGAATAACACTTCACTTTGTTGGTTGTAGAGACAGACTATATTCTTGATTCAGAGGTCTTGGTTTTCAGTCGTGTTTATACCCCATGAAGAATTTACACCCCATAAGACTGTATACCCCTCCATGTGGGGGAGTTGAAAAGGGGACTTTCCCTTCCTATGGGGTCTAGGGGGGAAATCCTCCCAGCTAGGATCCAAGGGAAAGTGGGCCCCCGACGGTGAAGCCCTCAAAGGAAAAATTGCCTAGTAAATGTATATTGTAATTTCATAGTAAATTTGAACCATTCATTATAAGGTGGAAGATATGATGGTAGAATTTATGTTAGGTTTTTTTTCCCTAGAAGGAAACCCTATTTTATGAAGGAAATGTATTGTGGCTATGCATAATTATGAATATTGTATTATAAAAGAGGATATTGTGAGAGAAATAAGAGGAATTTACAACGGGTGTGTTGTAGGTTGTATCCTTTCATTTGGTGGATAATAAAAAGGAAGGACCTGGAAATTTCTTTGGTGGACATAGACCACACTGGGTGAACCACACATATATGTGTCTCTATTGTATTGTGTATCTTCTGTGTTTTATTTCCACATTTGTTTTTATTTTATTGCTCTGCGATCATGTTTTTATAACAACTGGTGTCAGAGTGAAAGGTAACTTGCAGAAAAATAAGGTTCCTTGCTCGAGTGGGAGCAATGATAGAACATGGAAAGTTTAGGGTCGATAAATTTAATGACAAAAAATTACCAGTTATGGAAGATGCAAATGGAATATTATTTATATCATAAGGATCTATTCCTACCATTGGGTGGAATATAAAAGAAGCCAACGACCATGAAGGATGAATAATGGGAGGTTCTTGACATAAAGGAAATAGGAACGATACGGTTGAGCCTGGAAGCGTCGGTGGATTTCAATATTTCGAAAGAAAATACAACAAAGTAGCTAATGGACACATTGGCTAAACTATATGAAAAACCTCGGCATCCAATAAGGTATTTATAATCAATAGATTATTTAATATGAAGATGTTAGAAGGTGGGTTTGTTGCAAATCATTTAAATGAATTTAATATGGTTACTAATCAAATAAGTTCTTTAAAAGTAGAATTTGATGATGACGTAAGGGCTCTTCTAATCTTATGCTCATTTCCAGAAAGTTGGAACGGCCTGGTCATTTCTGTAAGTAATTGTCTCTAGTTCAAACACTTTAAAATTTGATGATGTTATTGGTGTTATCCTTAGTGAGGAAATGCGACGAAAAATAACAGGTGAGACATCAGTTAATCCGTTAAACATGGAGAACAAGGGAAGACAAAAGGATAGAGGAAAGAGCTAAGGGAACCGCGAGAATTATAGGAAGGGTATATGCAAATCCAGACTCATAAATATAGAGTGCTAGAGTTGTGGGAAGAAAGGACATCTAAAGAAAGAATGAAGAGCTCCAAAGAAACAAAGAGATAGACACCAGGAGAAAAATCAGGAAGAAAATGTAACAGGTGATGTGCTACAAGACGCTTTGATTATTTCTATAGATAATATATTTCTGAGTCTTGGGTAGTAGATTCAGGGGCTTCATTTCATGCCACACCCCATAGGAAACATTTTCTAGATTATTTTCAAGGTGATTTTGGACATGTTCATTTGGGTGATGATGCACCATGCAAAATTGTTGGAATGGGAAAGGTAAAAATAAAGCAAAGGAATGGAAGCCAATGGTTGTTGAAAGAGGTAAGACATGTTCCAAATCTAAGGAAAAATATAATTTCAATAGGGAAGTCGGCAAGTGAAAGTTGTATATCCATATTTACAGAAAATGTGTGGAATATCACCAAAGGATCATTGGTGATAGAAAAAGGAGAGAAGGTAGGTACATTTTTTTTATGTACTGGTAATATCGTCTCTTCTATCTCTTTAGATTATACAGGAGTGGATACAACATTGTGGCATCATAGGCTTTCACACATGAGTGAGAAGGGGATGCATATAATTCACAAAAGAATTTTTTTTCAATATCTAAAAAAAATTCATTTGGATTTCTGTGAGTATTGTGTTTATGGAAAAAATAAGAGAGTTAGATTTCTTAGAGTCGGAAAAGAAAAGAAGAGTGAAATATTAGAGCTTGTGCATACATATGTATGGGGACTAGGTCAGGTATCATCTCTTGGTGTCCCTCATTATTATGTTAATTTTATTGATGATGAAACTAGAAAAACTTGGGTTTATTGCATTCCAAAAAAATATGATGTTTTTGATACTTTTAAGAAATGGAAATCTTTGGTTGAGAATAAGATAAGAAAAAGCTTGAAGTTTCTTAGATCATACAATGGAGGTGAATATTTCAGCAAGGAGTTTGATGATTATTGTTCGTACCATGGGATTCGTAGAGAGAATACAATTCCAAGAACACCACAAGAAAATGGTGTGTCAAAAAGAATGAACAAGACAATCATGGAGCGTGCAACGAGTATGAAATTGCATGTTGGTTTTCCATTACAGTTCTGGGAAGATGTTGTAGATACTGCTATTTACTTAATAAACATAGGACTTTCAATATCTTTGGATGGTATAATTCCAGATGAGTCATGGATAGGTAAAAAGATAAACTATTATTTTTTTACGCTTTTGATTGTGAATCATTTGTCCATATTTATAAATAAAATAGAACAAATCTTGAGGCAAAATCCAAGAAGTGTACCTTTATTGGATAAAATGTTAATGATTTTGGTTATCGCCTATGGGGTTATGAAAATAACAAAATCATTAGGAGCAGAGATGCCATATTCAATGAGAAGGTCATGTACAAAGATCGGTAGCAGGGAAAGAAACAGGAAAACGAAAAACCAAAATACACAGTCCTTGATGAGATCACTAAAAAAGAAATTCCAAAGGTACCAAAAAATCAAAATATACAACAACAGGAGCAAAAAGTACCTCAAACTTCTGCAAGTGTTGTTAGAATATCTACCAGGTTAAGTAGATCCCCTGCACAATACTCTCCTTCATTGTACTATTTATTGTTGATTGATTATGGTGAACCAGAATGTTATGAAGAGGCAATGCAGGTAGACACTGAAAAGAAGTGGGATTAAGGAATGAAAGAGGAAATGGATTCCCTGATAAATAAACAGACTTAGGATTTGGTTTAGTTTCCTACAGGAAAAAGAGAATTACAAAATAAATGGGTTTACAAGTTGAAGGAAGAAGATGGAGTCAAAAAATGGTACAAGGCTAGACTTCTTTTAAAGGGGTTTGCACAAAAGAAAGGTATATATTTTGATTAAATATTTTCTCCCATTGTTAAAATGACTTCAATTAGGACTATTTTAAGTCTTATGGAAGTAGAATATTTACATATTGAACAGTTAGATGTAGAAACAACTTTTCTCCATGGGGATTTGGAGGAAGATATTTATATGCAGTAGTCACAGGGGTATGAGGTCAAAGGGAAGGGAAATTTGGTATGCAGGTTGAATAAGAGCTTGTATGGACTAAGTAAAGTTACAAGGAAGTAGTATTTGAAGTTTGATAGGTTTATGATAGAACAAAGTTATAGTACATGTCATTCTGATCACTGTGTTTATTTTAAAAAGCTATAAAATGGAAGATATATTATCTTGCTATTGTATGTTGATGACATGCTTATTGGAGGGTCTAATATTAAGGATATAAATGTTCTCAAAATGAATTTAGATCATTCATTTGTGATGGAGTATTTGGGTGTTGCAAATAAAATCCTTGGTATGAGAATAACAAGAGATAGAAAAAATCACAATTTGACATTGTCTCAGGGTGAGTACATAGAGAAGGTGTTGGAGAGGTTTAGAATGCAGAATGCAAAACCAGTTAGTACACCTTTGGCCATTCAAATTAACCAAAGAAATGTGTCCCAAGACATAGGAGGAGATATAATACATGTCCAAGGTCCCCTATTCATCAACAATTGGAAGGTTGATGTATGTGATGGTTTTCACAAGACCAGATATTGCACATGCAGTCGGAGTTGTGAGTAGGTATATGAACAATCTAGGTAAAGAAAATTGGGAGGCAGTAAAGTGAATTCTCAGGTATTTGAAAGGTACTACTACTCAAGCATTGTGTTTTGGAGTTTTAGACATTATTCTACATGGATATGTTGATTCAGATATGGCAGGTGATAAAGATAGCAGTAGGAGCACCACAGGGTATGTTTTTATTGTAGGTGGCACAAAAAAAAGTTGGATTTTGAAACTGCAAAATGTTTTTTCACTTTCAACAACAGATGCAGAGTATGTTGTTGCTACAGGGGCTAGTAAAGATATAATTTGGTTACATAGGTTTATGGAGGAATTGGAAAAGAAGAAAGAGAATAGTAGGTTGTACCGTGACAATGAGAGTTCCATTCATCTTACAAAGAAATCGTACTTCCATTCGAATACTAAGCATATACATATCAGTTACCATTTCATACGATCCATCTTGGAAGATGGACATTTGAAGTTGGAAAAGATAAACACTTGCAAGAATCCTACAGACATGTTAACAAAGGGAGTAACCAGGGAGAAACTGAGTTCTTGATCAATTTTAGTTGGTCTTCAAGCATGAAGGTGAAGATGAAAAATTTTCCAGGTCCAAGAAGGGTCATAGTCCAACATATACAATAGCGGTGGATTTGTTGAGATCAGTCTCCAAGTGGGATATTGCTAATTATGGAGCCTGATTATCTTCTTGAGCCAGAGGTATTTGTTTTCAGCCATTTTTATACCCCATGAATACTTTACATCCCATAATACTATACACCCCTCCACGTGGGGGAGTTGCAAAGGGGGATTTCTCCCCCTGTAGGGTCCAGGGGCAAGTGGACCCTCGGCGGTAAAGCCCCGGAAGGAAAAATTGCCTTGTAAATGTATATTGTAATTTCATAGTAAATACAGACCGTTCATTATAAGTTCACATATCTGACGGTAGAAGTTATGTTATTGTTTTTTTTCCTAGAATGAAACCCTCTTTTATAAGGGAAATGTATTGCGACTATGTATAATTGCGAAGAGGAGACTATGAGAGAAAGAAGAGGAAGATACAACGGGTTTGTTGTAGGTTGTATCCCTTCATCTACTGGATAATAAAAAGGAAGGACCTATAAATTTATCTAGTGGACGTAGCCCACACTGGGTGAACCATGTATATCTACGTCTCTATCGTATTGTGTATCTTCTATGTTTTATTTCTGCATTTTTATTTTATTTTATTGCTCTACGATCCTTTTTTTCTAACACCTTCTACTCCTCTTCATCTTCCTCTTCCTCTGGGAAACTAATTTCTTCCTCCATAGTGTCCTCTATAACTTCCTCCTCTCTCTTCCTGACTATTATATATTCTAGATTCTCCTCTGTATTTCTACAACTTTTCTATGATGGTTCCTCTTCCTCTGTTCCTTTGACTTTGTTTCCTTTCCAACTTTTATTCTTCCTTCAGGGCTACCTGATAAGCATATTCCACAATTCTCATAGATATCATGCTAATGTCATCTTGGGTTTCATACCTCAACCGATTAATGTACCTAGCAATGTTTTATTCATCATTCTCCCTTTGTCTTGATCTAATGTTAAAATTATAAAATTCTTCGGTGTACTCCTTCACCGACAAACCTTTCTATCTTAGATTCTTCAAATTTCTGAAAAGATTTACGTGGTAATCCTTTAGTATGAATGTAGCCTTCAAATTAGCTACCATTCTATCCCAACTCGTGATTTTAGACTTACCTTTCATCCTTATTCCAACTTGCAACTTGTCCCACCATAATGATGCATGTTTGTTATTGGACCAATCAGTAAGTGTAGACAAAAACATATCTCCCTAGTTTCACCCAGAACTAGAATAAAAAAAAATAGAATATGAGACTTTCCCTAAGCTCTAATTATTGATTTTACTAGATAACCAAGAGATAGACAACCTCCCTTTTAAATGTCATGTCTTCTTTCCATTTCCATCCTAGATTCGTTCCAATGCTCATGTAATATTGAATCATCAAGGAAACACAAGCCAACCAAAGTGAAAGAAACACAATATACTCAACAAGAACCTATGTATGTGATCAAGGAATCATACACTAAAACAGGACTAGTTTGATGGGAAATAAACATATCATTGTATCATATTAAATAGAAAGTGGAGAATACAACCAAAGACTTGATGTCGCAAGGTCCCCTTTCAATGACCCTTTTATCTAACAAAAACACCTTTTATTCAAACTCTTTGAATGAACAAGATCCACCATGTATCTTGTAGAACTAAAGAAAATCTCTCAAGAATAATATGAAGTAGAACTCTCCATAAAAATCTTAGACTATTCAACCTTATCCTTTTCCATGAGAGATCCCTCTTTATATAGTGTGAAAGAGAGATGGATGAGGAGATTAGGATGATCCCACCAAATAAGAGAAGTGAGTAAGATCCAAACTGGTCAGAGGCAACCTCATCTTCTAGAAGATCCCCTTCTATAAAATTCATGAAATTTGACTTTTCCCAAGATTAAAGCATTGTCGCACCCTACATACTTAGCATCATGCGATGGCGTCGCAGTCCAGGTATAGTTCATCATGCGACGATCAGGCATCGTTGCACCCTATGTATATATCAGGGTGCGAGGACCTTCCTTCATATGGTTTTGGGAAGAGGAAATCAAATCACTTTTCCCATGGAGAAAGTATATTTTAATTGTTTTTAGGGAACATGGACACCTGCTGTCAGGTGATCACCAAGGTGACCAAAATAATGTGTAACAATGTCCGTTCAACCTAGTCACCACATCCTTTTCCTTCTTCTTATCATCAATTTCCTCATAGTCAAAGTACTTTTTTAAAGAACTTATACAGCCAAGCAATTATTTTACATTCAAATTACCTTCATACATCAAGACTTCGATATTTTCTCTAGTTCCCAGCTTGACAAAAAATCTCATCAATTTCTCCTCTGCTACTTGTTCTCCTACAACTTCTTCTGCTTCTACATGTTCATCTTCAGTTTCACTGACGTCACCAACTTCAAGTGCTCTTCTTTATGTTGTTTCCATGGCATCCAACCTTGCAATAAGTTTCCTCAATTTATGTTCCATGGCTGCATTGACCACTGGTCTCTCTCTGCATCTTATTGGCGTCACGATTCTAAATTTTCTTTTTCTCATAGAGCCTATTTCCCATTTTAATACCACTTTATGATATCAGACAAAATATCCTCCTTTTCTTGCTATCTACAGACAAAATCAAGCTCTGATACCACTTGATGCAAACCCCCACCACTCCCAGGGGCTCACGTGACCTCCCGGTATAAGGGTCGTTCACACAAGGGATCTGAATTAGCTCTTGGGTCCTCACTGAACCCTCAAAATTCTCTAGCATATGCCTTTTATTTTCCTTTTCCCTACATGCAAAATTATCATTCGTGACCTTAGGCCAATCCCTTCTCAGGAGAATTACGTATAAATTATTGAGATCCCCTCTGCCTACTCCTGACAAGTCATGGGAATACATCTGAATGGACTATATCTTGGGCCTCCCATCCACCAAGAGGGGAAATGAATATGTTCTTTTGGATGTCGATCGCTTTTCCAAGATGGTGATTATGGTCGCCTGCAAGAAGAACATCATCGTAGAGGCCACTGCCAAGATATTCTTTGAATGCATCTGGGTACACTTTGGGATCCCAAAAACCATTGTCTCAGATTGGGACAGTCGGTTCCTCAGCACATTCTGCTCAAGCCCCTGGTCACTGCTAGATACCAATCTCACCAAATCCACTTCCCTCCATGCCCAGACAGATGGCCAAACTGAGGTTGTCAATCGGATGATCGTACATATCTTGTGCATGTACAATTCCAAGCACCCCCACACATGGGATGAGAGTATTCCCTATAGAAAACATAGCTATAACCGATCCCTACATATCTCAACTGGCCATAACCCCTTTTAGGTGGGGTTGGGATTCCAACCATTCAGCTCCATGGATGTTTCACTACCCCTGATGAGCACCTCGATTGAATCATCCCCTACACCACCAGAAGCTGACAAAGACACCCGGTTCATTGAGAGGATCCAACACATTCACCAACAAGTTCAGGATATTTTACAGAAGTCCAATGCCAAGTACAAGCAACGCCATGATCAACATCGGGTGCCACATAAGTTTCATATCGACGACAAAGTTTGGTTGCACTTGTAGAAAGAATGCCTTACAGGGCCCCATAGGAATATTTTCCCACACTGGTATGGGCCATACACCATCACCAAGGTTGTGGGTGACAATGATTTTTCACTCAACATTCCTCCTTTCCTTGACCTTCACCCAGTCTTCAACGTGGCTCTCCTTCAACCATATTTCCCACCATTATTAGACACCTCAGAGATAGAAGAGAAGTTGACAACAATAGAGCTCAACCGCGACATGCATCTAGTGATCATATTGTGGGCACATAGAACAAGGGCACCTGACAGCAAAGGATCCAACTTTATCAACTTTTCAAAGAAGGGTAGCTCCTGCACCAAGGAAAGTGGCTTACTCGGGGCAAATTCAACAAAAATTTCCTCATATGATGGGGGAACTCAACGCAATCAAGAACATTGATTCCTAAGGGGGGAGGATTTATATAGATGGATTTCGGTGGCCTCCCACCTATTCCAACTAGTTCATTTTGGTAGTTTGTTTCATATTTTTCGGGTTCCTAACTTGCAGGTCCGTTTTGAGGCCCTAAACAACATTTTTAGGGCTCGCCATAGTCGGAATTGACATTTGATAGATAGAAGCAAAATGTGTATTCCTCAGATAGATATTTCCAATGGGCTATCATGTTCCTAAAACAAATATCGTATGCAAAAGTTACGACCACGGGAAGTTGATGTACTAACTTACCCAAATGGGACCTACACGACTTTTGGCGCTTCATCTCCTAGGGTTAGGTTTTTGGATGTCTAGGGTTTTTGACATTCCTTTTTATTGTAAAAATGCCTTCATAGCCTCGTTGTAATCATGTTCTTGCGAATGAGAACAACCATCACATCTCTTCTTAGAGATAAGCCGACACCATTACAACAAGAATGTTTTCCGCTTCATTTTATAGTTTCAACTTATTTCCTTATTGAATAGAAAACCAATTTTGCTGTATCTTTGTTATTCAATGTTAAGCATATTTTAATAATCTGTATTAATTTTGTTCTGCTCATAAAATACATATCAATAGAATAGGACTAGAACTAGTATCCAGAGCCACGAGGCAAAGCTAAAGCTAGATTTATAGTTGTATCCAAGAGCTAGCGTCAGAGCCACGTTTCAAAGAAGAAGACAACATTGATCCAAATTGGTTTCCTAGAGTTTTTGGAGATAAAAAAGGCCTTTCAATGGGGAGGTGTGATCCAAAATGGATTTGGACTAAAGAGTCAATGATAATCAGTACCCACAACATATATTGATGATGAGAATGTATTATGTAATCCATGTAAAGCAATGTAAAACAATGTAAAGCAATGCAATTTTATGTGGAAGAAGACAAAGAAGGAGTTAACAAAAAATTTAAAGAAAAACAATTAAAAGTGAAAAGGAAATGGATATGAGAGAAGTTTAATGAATAGGAAGTGAAGATCCATGGTTGTTGGCCTTCCCTTACCCCCCATCTCTCCCTATTTATTCAGTCTTTCTCATTTCCAAAATGGATTTTGGCCAAGGAGGAGGAGAGCATTGTAAAAACTTGGCAAACTTGTAGAAAGAAGAATATTAAGCACTATTCAATTGGTTTCCCCAATTGGGTTCTAGGGTAAAAATTATTCATTAATGTGATTGTTGTGCCTCTTTGTGATAATTATCTAATTTAAATTCACCTATGTAGTATATTAAAAATGACTAATTCTCTTTGATGGCTTCTCTGTAACCTATTTGTTGAATAACCTTTTATTTTACTATGAGAAGGGTTTTCATCAAAGGAAAAATGGATTAATGGTACTCACCCATTTCAAAATCTAGTTAATCCCCATCGTACAATGCATTGGGTGAGGGAAATTGAGGGTCACCCTTAGAGAGTTGTTGGAAAAACTTGCTAAACCAATTTTCTCTCTCTGTAAGAGGCAAACTTGGTTGTCTGGCTGTCGTATTGAAGTGCACGCATTGTTGGCCACACATCACCCTGGGCATATAATTTATTTGTTGGGTGATTAAATATTTTGTTGAGTTGTTTCCTTTACTATCTGGGCATATATAACTATGCTAAGCCATTCTTTGTTTGTTGGGTATCCCCCAACCTATTTTTTATTTACCCACGAATTGGGTTTGTTGTCCAGACATTTTGTGTGATCCATGTCTTGATGAGAATCCCCATGCAGTTTCTCTCTATTTTTCAAGGAAACACTATCTAGAGGAAAAACCCACACATTCATTTTTTTTGTTGCTTCAACATTGGGTGTGAACCCTAGTTCGAGGGGGAAACCACATGATTGTATTTTGGGATATTAGTGATAATTTTCCACTATCTCAATTAATATTGGGAATAATAATTGGAGTACCCTCTAACACGTGCTACTTCTGTACCATGCCCATACTCATGTTTCTTGTAGGTAGTATGAATCATAGAATCATAAAATTGTGGAAATGGTTAGCGGTGTGAGTTCATAGACAAGTTTCCCCAAGTAATTCACCCCACCATATGGACCTCACTCCACTTACTAACTTATTCCAAATAAATATACCACAAACTAATAGCATGTTTATCCACAAAGGTTGTACCATATGTAGAAAGATCTAGTGAAACTATGAGAAATTAGTGGGTTCAACAATGATGAATACTAGGTCAAATTCACTGAGTAAACAACTACGGATTTGAGTGGCATTTATTTGGCAAGGAATTTAGGTTTTTTATCAATAGAAACTCTTATCTTGATTAATGGTTAGGATTTATTTGGTGTCCATGTTCAAAAACTATAAATCTTAATCGATTTTAGGATAGTTTTATAGCTTGCCTTAACATCAAAATGGGGAGTAATGCTTTCTTGTTCTCTTTGTTCACTTATATTCTCTGATTGCATATTCCAAATGTAATTATCATGTTTGAGAATAATATAGTTTGTTGGATCTAAGATGAAGTCGGGCATAGTATCTCTTCCTCGACTGCTTATAGGGAATCTTGTCATTTTTATCCAATGAAGAATTGGATGAATGGTTGGTACTTTTAGATTTATGAATTTATCTTATAGTCATCTAGTTTCATGATGAACTCTTTTACATTAGATTGTTTTTGTGATTTTAATAATTTTTAGGAGCTTCGCATGTGACTCTATCGATTTCCCCATTCATTGCTTCTGATTAATATTTTCTTTGTGCATAAATGGTGTTCAGACAATGAATCCTAAAAATAAAATAGTTAGCATTTGTTGCAATCACTGATTATGTATTTAGATAATATTTTTTATCAGCAAAAAGACAATGACAAACTTGTCTAAATATTCTCGGAAAACACCATTCATTTGGCACATGAAAAAAAATGGTGCATTTGATAACTCAAATAGCACCACTGTCAACTCATAATGACCATACCTTGTCCTGAAGGTAGTCTTGGAATAGGTTATACTATTCCATATTTATTTTGTTCATTTCCTTAAGTCGAATTTAAAGGGATGTTAGTGATAATTTTCCACTATCTCAATTAATCTTGGGAATAATAATTGGAGTACCCTCTAACGTGTGCTACTTCTGTACCATGCCCATACTCATGTTTCTTGTAGGTAGTATGAATCATAGAATCATAAAATTGTGGAAATGGTTAGCGGTGTGAGTTCATAGACAAGTTTCCCCAAGTAATTCACCCCACCAGATGGACCTCACTCCACTTACTAACTTATTCCAAATAAATATACCACAAACTAAAAACATGTTTATCCAAAAAGGTTGCACCATATGTAGAAAGATCTAGTGAAACTATGAGACATTAGTGGGTTCAAGAATGATGAATACTAGGTCAAATTCACCGAGTAAATAACTGCAGATTTGAGTGGCATTTATTTGGCGAGGAATTTAGGTTTTTTATCAATAGAATATCTTATCTTGATTAATGGTTAGGATTTCTTTGGTGTCCATGTTCAAAAACTATAAATCTTAATCGATTTTAGGATAGTTTTATAGCTTTCTTTAACATCGAAATGGGGAGCAATGCTTTCTTGTTCTCTTTGTTCACTTATATTCTCTGATTGCATATTCCAAATGTAGTTATCATGTTTGGGACTAATATAGTTTGTTGGATCTAAGATGAAGTCAAACATAGTATATCTTCCTTGACTGCTTATAGGGAATCTTGTCACTTTTATCCAATGAAGAATTGGATGAATGGTTGGTACTTTAAGATTTATGAATTTATCTTATAGGCATCTAGTTTCATGATGAATTCTTTTACATTAGATTGTTTTTGTGATTTTAATAATTTCTAGGAGCTTCACATGTGACTCTATCATTTTCCCCATTCATTGCTTTTGATTAATATTTTCTTTGTGCATAAATGGTGTTTAGACAATGAATCCTAAAAATAAAATAGCTAGCAATTCTTGCAATGACTGATTATGTATTTAGATAATATTTTTTATCAACAAAAAGACAATGACAAACTTGTCTAAATATTCTCGGAAAACACCATTCATTTGGCACATGAAAAAAAATGGTGCATTTGATAACCCAAATGGCACCACTGTGAACTCATAATGACCATACCTTGCCCCAAAGGTAGTCTTGATGATACATTCCTCTTTAATCCTTACCTAATGGTATCCTGACCTGAGATCTATCTTTGAAAATATCTTTGCATCATTCAATTGATCAAAGAGATCATCAATCCTTGGTAAGGGATAATTGTTCTTTATAGTCACTTTATTCAACTATTTGAAGTCGATGCACAATATCAATGTCCCATCTTTCTTTTTCATGAACAAGACTAGGGAACCCCAAGGTGACACCAGGGATGATTTTAAGAATGGAATTTTGTTTTAAAATGTAGAAACCTTGACGAATCTTACTAATCCTACATATGCCAACTATAAATGTTTGGTGATATGTTTTTAAAAATCTTCAAATTTATAAGGATTTTATATAGTTTTTATAAAATTTTGGCGATTTTTAAGGTAAAATAATTTTATCCTATAGAATTTGGGCTAATCATTTTTGAAATAGCAAATCTCATTTTTGGAAAAACCATGGAAAATTAGCTCAAGAGTGAATTTTAGCCCCTAAAATCATCCATGGGTGACACACTTGGACGTATATACCCCTTCTTCAGAAGTTATTCAAGCTGCATTTGCAACTCCTTCAGCTCTGTTGTACTCATTTTGTAAGGAGTCTTTGACACTGGAGCTACTCCAGGAATTAAATTTATAGAGAAATAAATATCTCTATTTGGACGTAGTCCTAGTACCTCCTTGAACACATATTCAAAATCTTCCAGGACTACATGATCCTCCAAATTTGGCACCTTATCCTTAGGTTATTCTTCCATATGAGCTGCAAATATTTGGCAACCTTTCTTGTAGAATTTCTTCAGCTGCATTGTTGAAATTTATTTGATAGAAAATTCCCTAGGAATTCCTTGGAATGTTATCTGATTTCCTTCCTCATCTAGGCAAGTGACTGCCTTGTTACGACATTCTAAAATGGCATGGTGTTGGTCTAACCAATCCATACCAATTAGGAAGTCATAAGAACCTAAAGGCAAGATGTTCAATTCTACCCTTGTGCTCAGTCCATTCATGTCGACATGAATTAACCATCTCATTGACTTTTCTTTTGGCTCCAATGGACAACTGCACCAACCAATATTTTCCATGCTTTCTTCTTGGAAAATGCAAAAATTCCACCATCTTAGGATCTCTATAACTATGACTAGCTCTCAAATCAATTAAAATAGTAATGGTTTGGTTGCTGATCCTACCTTCCACTTCAATCATATGTGATTGATACTCTACTTTATTTTTGTCCAAGGATACATAGATCCTTGGTATATGTCTTCCCTCTTCCCATGTCCCCCACTGTTTCATCTCATTCAACATTGTGAACAACTCTCACTTTGTCACTTATGTGTGGACAATCTCTAAACATATGATCACCTTTACAACCCCAACATTGAATAGGTGGTTGCCTTGTCTTTTGAACACCTATCTCAATCGTTCAAGGTTCTCTAGAAGTTGGTTTCCCATGAGGATTAATTATGAATAATGGTGTCTTAATTCCCTTCTTCCTCTGATCCATCTTGAATTTCTTCTTGTCTTCCCAAAATTTTTGGAAAGTTGGCTTTGCTTTTTGTTGATCATATAGGCACTTAACTCACCTTATGCTCTCCTCCAATGTTTTGGGATCATCATGTTGTATTTTTTCATTGATGGATGATGGAAAACCACTCAAATACCTCTGAATATTTATTGTCTCCTCCTTGATGAAAGATACATATATCAAAAATTCTAAAAACCTTCTTTCATACTCATCAATGCACATAATTCCCAACTTGAGTTCAAATAAATCTTTCATTTTCTTATCATAGTACCTCTTAGTCAAGTATTTATTTTCAAAATACTTCTTGAATTCCCTCCAAGTAACATTTTTCTCTTTAATGTGTTGTTCCTGCACAAGTTGGTCCCACCACATGGATTCCTTTCCTTTGAGTTGATAGATGGAAATTATTCCTTCTGCATGAGAAGAATAATTCTGCAATTGAAAATAATTTCTCATGCCCAATAACCATGTCTCTGCATCTTCATCCTTCTTGTTCTCCCAATCAATCATAGGAGGTTTTATTTTTTTCATTTCCCCTCGTAGATCATCCTCCCCAGACCTCTTATGCTTCCTAACAAGGGATGGACTTGAGTTTTTGTGCTCTCTCTTATTGGAATGCCTCGGGGAGTGTTGGTGATGTCTTCTATCAGTTTTTGTTCTTTTGTGACTTCCTGATTTGCTTGAGCCACTCTCCTTATCCAATTTATTTTCTATTCTTTCTAGGATATACATCAACTTTATGTTGAATTCTCCCTGTTGCTCCCTGACTTTCATGATATTTTTGTTATCTGCCTGGTGAATTTGGACATCCTTCTAAAACTTTTTAATGATTTTCATCATGTTCACTTCTTTGTTTATTTCTTCTCCATGCCCATTAGAGTTTGTCCCTTCAATTCCCAAATGGACATACATTCCTCTAACTTCATTCCCCGAACTGTAAGCATCATGTGCCTCCTCAATTTCTCTGTACTACGTAACAACTCGGTTCGGCTCTATCAATTATTAATTCTGTAAAATGTGCAGTGAACCAAATTTTTGTCAAGCTAATAGACTTTAAAAATTTTCCAGAATAAACCAATCTGATTTAGTAAAAGAAATATTAGATTCCATTTTTCAGTAGGTCTTGGTTGGTCAATAACCCCTTGGGCTTCTATCTCTAAGCCCCACTCTATTCTATAACAATTTTTTGGGCATTATCCCCTTTTTTCTCTTCCCTTGGTTCGCATGTGACTGCGACTGTGACCCAGTGCTAATGATTTGGGCGCTTATCCGAAGCCTTCAAACTTCAGGCTTTGGGAATTCATAGGTTTCCATTTTTCCACACATCCCAACCATCACATAATGATGCAGGAGCATCGCCAACATCAAGCGAGCCAGTGTGGAGACAATTGGACAGCTGGACGAGCGCCAGCACAATTTTTGAATTTCTCTTGGATATGATGCACGAACATAAATGTAGAAATTTAATGAAGCACACTTGTATAATGTAAATGGACCTTGAGTGATTTGATCTCATCCTTAGTAGGTAGAAGGAATTTAAAGTAGTTAATGTAGGTAGATAGAATTTAATTCTAGACTAGACAGTTTTAGAGCGCAAGAGGGAAACGGGATATAGACACCCTCATTGTGTATTGTAAGATTATTATGAAGCATTGGAGCAAGAGCATGCAGAGAGATGTGTAAGAACACCCATGTACAGATATTTGGATTAATAGAAGATTTTGATTCAAATTCATGGTTTAGTGTTTGTTCTCTGTGTATTGATGTTGAATGATATGCTCATGAATGTTTTCTTCCAGTTATACATTTTCTTTATGTGTTGTGTATATGATTTTATGTTTGAGTTTGAAGTCTGAAAGGATGAGGGAATGAGTTTCAATTGTTTCTCTATCTAAACAAGGATTCCTGCAAGGAGTGCAGTTGAAGTGTCCGCAAGGAGTGCGTTGACAAAAGGGTTCAGATAGAGATAGCTTTTATTCTCATTTCCGCAGAAGTGTAGACATGCACAGGAGTCGTGCAAGGAGTGCGCAGGCCAAGTGAAGTCTCAGGGTTGAAAAACTGAGTGAAGTGTTGATAGGCTGCTACTAGAGGTGTGTGCAGAGTCAAAATAATTCAGCACCTGGAAGTGTCTGAAGGTTGCCGCAAGGAGTGCGTGCAAGAGTCTTTTCTAAGGCTCAGGGTTATAAGAAATCGCAGGAAGGATAAGACCTTTGAAATTGTTGAAGGACAGCATAGGGAAGCTGTGATTGGAAGTTTGTAAGTTTGTAAGAAGGACGATTGGTATTCTCCGAGGAGGATTCACGACATCTCATGAGTTGTTAGATCTCACAGAGGAGCAGAGGAGATATGATGAAGTATTCTCTAAAGGTTCAAAGCTCAGAAGGGGCAGGACCGTAGATCCGAGTCACAAGGACCGTCGGATTTACACGTGAGATTCCATATCGGAGGTTCGTGGGTTGATGTCCCGTAAAAACTAAAACAGAAATCACAAAATCACGATACATGATATCCTGACAGCCAAAGGATAGTGTGGGCCATGGTGGAGTCGGCGAGTGGATAGGTGGCATGCTATTTCGGGGTTTCACAGTGAGAATTCCCGAAACATATGCATTAGGAATCGCGATATTGCAAACTCCGAAATGTCGATGAGGTGAAGGGAGTTGAAAAGTCAAGCACACGTGTGTATCGGAGTATCGGCATATCGAGATTCGGGAGTCGAAGAACCAAGTTGTTCGACATCGCGAGTGTCGAATTCGCGATAAGGAAATTCCCGATAGGAGAGGGAAAAGGTCAGCGTTGACTGTATCGACATTCGGGGATTCGAGTGTCCAACACTCGACCACTGACCTCGCGAAGTCACGAAGTCCAATCTCCCGATTGTAAAGAGGGGGATCCCACGAGGATTGCTATGGGCGCAGATTTCCCGATAGGGAAATAGAAGAACCGGTTAGAGTTCTTCGGGCCGTGTGAAAGGAAAGATCCTGTGAGCACGCAGACCACTCGACTTGTAGGTTGAGAGGTAGTAGGCATGTGCAGGATCATCGCCAACATCAAGCGAGCCAGTGCAGAGACAATTGGACAGCTGGACGAGTGCCAACGCAATTTTTTACTTTCTCTTGGATATGATGCGCAAACATAAATGTAGCAATTTAATGAAGCGCACTTATATAATGTAAACATACCTTGAGCAATTTTCTCTTGTCCTTAGTAGGTAGAAGGCATTTAAAGTAGTTAATGCAGGTAGATAGAATTTAATTATATATTAGACAGTTTTAGAGCGCAAGAGGGAAACGGGATATAGACAACCTCATTGTGTATTGTAAGATTATTATGAAGCATTGGAGCAAGAGCATGCAGAGAGATTCAAAATCTCAGGAAGGATAAGACCTTCGAAATTGTTGAAGGATAGCGTAGGGAAGCTATGATTGGAAGTTTGTAAGAAGGCATCGTTAGTTCGCACAGCAGGTGGACAAGTTTTCATGGAGGAATACTTGGTTCATTTCGCAGAATTCATCGGGAAAGACGGACGGTCGGTATTCTCTGAGGAGGATTCACGACATCCCCTGAATTGTTAGATCTCACAGAGGAGTAGGGGAGATATGACGAAGTATTCTCTAAAGGTTCAAAGCTCAGAAGGGGTAGGACCATAGATCCAAGTCACAAGGATCGTCGGATTTACACGTGGGATTCCATATCAGAGTTTCATGGGTTGAAGTCTCGTAAACACTGCAACAGGAATCGCGAAATCACGATACGCAATATCCCGACAGCCAAAGGATAGTGTGGGCCACAGTGGAGTCGGTGAGTGGACAGGTAGCACGCTATTTCAGGGTTTCGCAGCGAGAAGTTTTGAAATGTATGCATTAGGAATCGTGATATTGTGAACTCCGAAATGCTGATGAGGTGAAGGGCGTTGAAAAGTCAAGCACACGTGTGTATCGGAGTATCGGCATATCAGGATTCGGGAGTCGGAGAACCAAGTTGTTTGACATCGTGAGTGTCGAATTCATGATAAGGAAATTCCTGATAGGAGAGGGAAAAGGTCAACGTTGACTGTATCGAAATTCAGGGATTCGAGTGTCCAACGCTCGACCACTGACCTCGCGAAGTCACGAAGTCTGATCTCCCGATTTTAAAGAGGGGGATCCCACAAGGATTTTTGTGGGTGCATATTTCCTAATAGGGAAATAGAAGAAATAGTTAGAGTTCTTCAGGCCGTGTGAAAGGAAATATCTTGTGAGCATGCGGACCGCCCGACCTGCTCTCTGACAGGTAGCGGGCGTGTGCACCAAGTGGTATCAGAGCACATAAAGGTTCTTTGCTTTCTGTAGCAGAGAAAGAGAATTCACCATGCCGCCAAGGAGAAGTGACATGCAAACACCCGATCCACCAGAGGATAGGGAAATGTCGTGGAGAAGAGGCAGGCAGATGACAGATCCAGTTATGGAGAGAGAGATGTGTGATCTACGAGCTAGACTCGAAGACATGGAGACAATGCAAAGATGCACATTCGGTGTTGGGGATCTTATTGATTCCAAAAGTGAAGTTGAGGTTGAGCATGAAGAAGAAGTTGCAGCCGAAGATGCATCAAATGAGCGTTTGATCTGTAAAGACCGTCATTTAATCTAAACTACCATTGAATTAAAACAGAATAGTAAATTTGAAATTTACTCAAAATTCACTTAATCTAGCACATTCAATCCAATATTTCAATAAATAAAATTTACTAACAATTTACATACCTCACTCTTTTGCTATCTGCCGCTTGAACCTGACGCTGCTCCTTAGGACACCCCAAAACCAACCACCCTACCGACTAGTACGCCTAGCCCTAGGACATCAATGGATGTCCTAGCCCTCCGAGCCCAAAACCTCTGCAGCCCCACCGGTGCACTGTAATTCCACTGTAGAGTTCACTCTCTCCAATCCTCCAAGCTCTCCCCCTCTTGTAGAATGAAAACAAAAATGAATCCCCTCCATAATCCTTCTCCACCTCCCTTATTCCTCCTTCACCGCCCCCTCCATTAACTCCCACCTAACTCTTTATTACTCCTTATCCCATTCGTAAAGGCCTTATCCCTTTATTAATTGCCTTATCCCTTATTAATTGCCTTATCCCTTATTTAAATGTTTCCCTTTTTACGTATTGGTTACATTATCCCCTATGGGATACGTAACCCCATTTAACATTATATTTTATTCCCCCCCCCTTTGTTTAATACTTAATTAATCAATTAATTAATTAATAATCAAATTAATCATTAATCATTAATTAAAGAGTTAATCATACTTAAACTAATCA
>ML787798.1:234337-252772 GCA_009831015.1 Picea engelmannii | reverse complement strand
AATGTCCTCGGGGCCTTTCCTACGAATCCAGGGCGATGCGGAAATGTCGATCTTGCACCCCCAGTCAAGTTCATATGTTCTTCCACGTAACGCGCACTTTCCACTGCCTCCGCTACTGAAGACGGCTTCCACATCCTCACCATGGCTCTTATCCTTGGGTTCAATCCATAGATGAAACGCTTTTCCTGTCGTTGGTCACTATCCATATACGACATATATTTGACCAGTTCCATAAACCTGATCTCATATTCTTCTACCATTTTGTTTCCCTGTATTAAGGCATGAAATGCCCCAACCTGTTGCTCCTCGTAGTACGCCGGTAGATATTTCTTCCTGAACCTTTCCTCGAAAAGTTCCCAAGATACCGTGTCTGGGCTAAGGTGCAGTTGTCTTTCCAAGTTACCCCACCAATTCAGGGCACTGTCCCTTAACTAAAAAATGGCGATCTTCGCCTTCGAGTTGGACGCATAGTCCCTTAAGACAAAACACTTGGTCATGCCTTCTAACCATGCCTCCGCACGTTCACTGGCGCGACCTCCGGCAAACTCCGGAAGTTTGATCTTTTGCAACTCTCGCTTGATGTCTTCAGGTGGAGGTCCTCCCCCGGAATCCCTCGACGCTTCTGGATTACCCGCTCTAGACGGTGGGGGTTCCACTTCAGTTCATGCCGGTTGTCGCCCTTTTAAAGTCTCGTTGATGGCTTCCAATGAGCGCAGTATGAGGGCGAGTTCGGGCGATGGTGGTGGTGGTGCTGGCGGTACTTGCGACGACGCTTCCCCGCCTCGACCTCCTCGAGTCCTGACCATCCTGTGTGCTTTGACCTGCATCAACCAAAGTTGTCAGGGTGAGTTCCAGGATGTTTTAAATTGGTGCTACAAAACTTTAGAAACAGGGTTAGGTGTAAGTTTTCTTTACTTGTTTGTAAACAGACGTTACTCCATCAGGGGATTGGCTCGGTTAGGGTTATTTTTAAGCATCTAAGCTTCGTTTCTTCGCCCCTATGAAAAAAACTATTGGTTTTCTGCCCTATAGCTATGCTAGCTTTGCGCCTCTATGCTTACGGTCCTAGTGCATATGCTGCCTCGTTTCCGCTTGTGCTAGTCTGAGCCCTTTTAGTTTACGCTTACAATTTTGACTAAAAAAAAAACTTCCTTCCATATGTTTATTAATTTGCGCTGAGAGGCGTACACCTACTGACAATGGGCACAATCAATGATCTTTTAATCTTAATTAACCTAAAACCATTATCTGATGGTTATGTACTGAAGATGCTGCCATATTCTTAGTCGTCTTCCAATATCAATGGGTCTGATTTATCATTCATAACTTTCTTGCATTTATCACAGCATCCGTTAGCACGTTTACTTTTTAATATTTACCTAATCACATAAAAAAATGTTGTAAGGTTATATGATTACCACGTTTAAATGATTAATTAGGGTTAAATCGTGGCATCTAAATAATTGTCCACCACTGTCGGCCACGTCTCGGCTTTCACTGCGCTGTGCTCCTTTCAGCGTTAATCAGCCACCAACCACTTTGCGGCTGCGCCCGTTTATTAAAACTAAAAATCTAGACTTAGCTTAATCCTAAGCTTCAAGCGTCTCAATCAACACACATACTTCTTCTTTTTTTAAATCACATAGTGTGGTGCATTGGTAGGGCGTACTTTGTTAAAGCGCTTGGTCCTTGGGGGAGGTCCAGGGTTCGATCCCCATGGACTCCATTTAAATTTATACCTAGCCTTTTAACTAATATTTTATTAATCTTTAAATAAAAACAAAGTTAATTAGTTTAATTAATTATTAATTAAACTTTATTAATTATTTATTATTTATTTTTATTTTTTTTATAAATATGCCAGTGTAACTTTAAATTATAAAACTAAGATTTAAATAAATAAATAAAAATAAATAAAAAGAATTTGATTATTCGGAATGAAAATTCAATTATTAAACAAAAAGCATTATGTGGCAGCCTTTAAGGTCGGGCTCGGCATGAGGCCCACGTGCCCGGCCTCAGGCTCTCAGTCTCAACACCTAAGCTCGTCTTAATCCTAATGTAATGACTGATTTTAATTGGGGTTTCATTTTTTTTTCATTTTCCTTCATGGATTCTACTGCTGTAGGCTATGGCTCTGTATCTGCTGTTGGTGGACCTTTAACTCGTGCTGTTAGACCTGGAACTGGAACTTAAGCTTCACATGCTGTTAGAAATACTCAGGTCGATCTCCTTCCTGCCACTATGTATGCTTCACGAGTTGCAGCATTGATATTTGACATGTATGGCACATTGCGTGAAGGTTTGAATTAGTTGCAGGAGGTCGTGGGGTCAAATCCTCTGCTGACCTTCTTATTCTTCACGAGTTAGAACTAACTACGTTGTCTATTATAAAATGCTTTTACAGGGAAGGCAGTTTGATCAAAGGGTGCGCCGACAAGCGGCAGAGACAAGGGAATATGGCGCGGCAGCGATATTATCTCTGTTATGCTGGCTGAAACAAAAAAAATATGAATAAAGGTTTTGAAACATAGTCCTTCACTCGTCTGCGAATTAAGCATGCTGGTGAGTTGGACTTAGGAGAATCTACAGGCAGCCAAGCATCGCATTCATTTCTTCCCATTTCAACCGAATTTCTTAATGCGAACTCTACCTCCTGATCTATCCCTACTCTCCCTTGCCGCCTTCCCCCTTAGACCTTTGACATCGCTACCTGACCTAAAACCCTCGACCAGCCATATATATTGGACCTATTCATCTGCGTTCCAGAGCGAATATAACTCGCACCCTCGAGGGCGAACTCAAGCTCGTACCTTTCGAATCGACAGAATAGAGCTATTAACCATTATTGTTATCGCCCCTATTCGTCCGAGACACATGTTATTCCTTTTATTCAATTAAAGAAAAATATTCTTCCTCATTTCTATTGGCTTCCTGCAATCCTGGCATGTGCATGCATGTTGCATTTCACAGTTCAAAGTGTTATAGCCAAACTTCATTATAGTTTCCCCGTAATACTTATAAGTTTATTGTTTACCTTTGTATAAGTTCATATCCAAATCAATGAAATTGTTCGCAATACTCGGTGTTTAAAATTTGTTTTGGTTATGCCTTTCAAAAGAATTGGTTGGCTCCAAGGCTGTCAAGAATTAAGTTTATAAACAACAAATATTTGACAATGAGTGATTTAGAATTTTAGCGATGGAAATTAAATACTAATGCATAAAGGTTTTCTCTGCATATTGGTTTGTAACGATTGTATTTATATTTACTGAATACAGAGTAAAATTAAATATGGCTGAAAGTTCACTGGAGTGGGAATGATTTTGAGTGTATTAGCAGGGCAATCATTCTCTGCATAATCGCGGTGTGGTATTACTGTTTTTTTTTTTTACACTAGGGCTTCTCATGCGTGCGCTCACGCGAACCCTGAAATCATCTCTACACGCTAGGATCCTACTCGCAAATATGACATTCTCGCAAGTCAAATGTTAGTCAAAGTGACAAAGTGAGTCTGGCTTGCAAGTCAGTCTCTCCGAAACAAAGAAACAATTTCTTTGTCTTGATCATCTGTTCTGATCACAGATTAGACAACCAGAAGACCCGTTAACTGTCCAGAATCCCAGGTGTTTTGTAGTATGTTGTGTTATCTATGTACAATACATATGGCGGTGAAATTTATTAGAAGTAATTGTTTTGTAGTATGCTGGGTTATCTATATACAATACATATGGCGGTGAAATTTATTAGAACTCATTGTTTTCTGGACCTCTTTTGAGTTTGACTGCTCAGTTTTACACCTGTTTGAAGAAACAGATTCGAGTGAGCTCCACGCTGAAGGATTTTCTTGCAGTATGTCTCAGTCTTGCAAGTCACCAGCACAAGTGAAATTGTCTCAAGTGAGCCTGACTTGCAATTCATTCTATATCAATAAACAAAGAATGCATTCCTCTGGCTTGATCTTCTTATCCAAGTGCATAGCAGACTATCAGAAGACTTGTTCATTGTACATGATTCAAGGTATTTTTTTTTTTTTATATCTAGTATGTACTTTGAAACAAGTTATTATTGGAAATTTGGATTATATATGGACATTGTGTACTCTGGCTAGTCGTTGGTGTAGACTAGTGTGCCTAGCCCAATAGGATTCAAACCGGGCCTGTCACGTAATTAGCCAAATGCTCAGAAATATTGGTGGCATCGGGAAACTGTTTAGCCTTTGGGCTAGACATAGAACAGTATCAACAGTATCAACAGTATTTTATAATTTCTGAAAATAGAACAGTATCAAGAGGAGAAAATTGTTAAAATAACCGTAGTTTCTTATTGTACTTTAGTAATTTGTTTTTGCATTTCTTTATTTTATTTTTATTTTTATTAATGTTCTATGTTTTATGTGTTTTATGTGCAGGTTAAGCTAAGCGTGGCTGAAGTTTCTCAAAAGAATGAAAACTACTCCTTATTTAGGCCCTCGGTTCCAGATTTGAACCAGGGCTCTAATACCAGATGTAAATACCGTCATTTAATTTAAACTACCATTGAATTAAAACAGAATAGTAAATTTGAAATTTACTCAAAATTCACTTAATCTAGCACATTCAATCCAATATTTCAATAAATAAAATTTACTAACAATTTACATACCTCACTCTGATGCTATCTGCCGCTTGAACCTGACGCTGCTCCTTAGGACACCCCAAAACCAGCCACCCTACCAAGTAGTACGCCTAGCCCTAGGACATCAATGGATGTCCTAGCCCTCCGAGCCCAAAACCTCTGCAGCCCCACCGGTGCATTGTAATTCCACTGTAGAGTTCACTCTCTCCAATCCTCCAAGCTCTCCCCCTCTCGTAGAATGAAAAAAAAAATGAATCCCCTCCATAATCCTTCTCCACCTCCCTTATTCCTCCTTCACCACCCCCTCCATTAAATCCCACCTAACTCTTTATTACTCCTTATCCCATTCTTAAAGGCCTTATCCCTTTATTAATTGCCTTATCCCTTATTAATTTCCTTATCCCTTATTTAAATGTTTCCCTTTTTACGTATTGGTTACGTTATCCCCCTATGGGATACGTAACCCCATTTAACATTATATTTTATTTTCCCCCCTTTGTTTAATACTTAATTAATCAATTAATTAATTAATAATCAAATTAATCATTAACCATTAATTAAAGAGTTAATCATACTCAAACTAATCATAGTCAAAAATAATTAATTAATAACATATAATTAATTAAGGTTATATAATAATTAATTATAGTTTAGCTAATTTTTAGGATTATTTATGAAATTATTCATATTAATAATTAATGGTCGTTACATGATCAAAGCTATTGACAGGATGGGTGCAACAACAAAGATGGTCATTCCAGTTTATGAGGGAAACTTGGATGCAGAGGAGATTCAAGACTGGATTAGAGCTCTAGACACATACTTCGACTATGAAGATGTCGAAGAGGACAAGAAATTCAAGCATGGTGTCACTAGATTGAAAGGACATGCAACATTGTGGTGGGATGAACTACAAGATGATAGATGCTACAAGGGAAAGAAAAAGATCAAGAGCTGGGACAAAATGATCGCAAAGATGAAGGTGAAATTCATCCCTAGGGATTATCAAATTACTCTGTTCAGGAAGATGCAGAACCTGAGACAGAAGTTGATCACAGTGAAAGAATACACTAAGGAATTCTACAAACTGAACATCAGAGAAGGTAATCGAGAGAGCGATGATGAGAAAGTTACCAGATATATGAATGGCCTGAGATCTGATATCCAGGATGAGATGAGCATGGTAACCATACGAACGGTAGAAGATTCTTATCAGATGGCTCTGAAAGCTTAAGAGAATCTGAGACGAAAACAAAGTCAGAGGGGCCGAGGCAGAAGTCATCCCAGAGGCAAGTCAATTGCCCAGGACAAATATCAGAAGCCCAAGGAGGACTGGAAGAAACCTCAGACTCGAACTGAGAGAGGTGGAACCTCACAACAAGGGAAATATGTTGAACATAAAGGACAACATACTGAGCAGAGAGGAGATTATGCTGACAACAACACTTTTCCTCATACTAGAGGTAGAGGAAGAGGAAGATGTGGAGTAATAACCTACTTCACATGTGGGAAGAATGGGAACAAGTCCTACGAGTGTCCACATAAAAAGAAGGACATTGGAGAAGCTCACATCGCCGAATCACAAAGGCGGGATGTTGAGGCAGAAGACGCTGAAGGCGGAAGATTGTTGATGATGCGAAAAGTCCTTTTGACACCTGAGAAGGAGGTGGAGAGTTCAGTCCAAAGGACCAGACTTTTTAGGACTACTTGCAAGACCAAGGACAGGGTATGCAAGGTCATCATAGACAGTGGTAGCACGGATAATCTTGTTTCTACGGAAATGGTAGAGAAGCTGGAGATGGAGACGATTGATCATCCAAACCCATACATAGTTTCATGGCTACAGAAGGGACATCAGGTAACTGTCACTAAACAATGTTTAGTTGAGTTCAAGATAGGTGGATATAATGATAAGATATTATGTGATGGAATTCCTATGGATGTTTGTGATATATTGTTGGGTAGACCATGGCAATATGACAGGAATGTGATTAATGATGGGAGAATGAACACATACATCGTAGATAAGAATGGGAGGGCACACATGTTTCTTCCAATCAAGGATAAAGAGGTGAAAATGGAAGTAAGCAACACTGTACTTCTCCTGAGTGGGAAGGAACTTCTTACAGAGGTTAAGAAGAAGGAGGATCCATAGTTCATTGTGGTCAGGAAACCGAGGATTGTTCTGACTAGAACAAGGGTGGATGATTTACCAGAAAAAGTTCAGGAACTGCTGGAAGAGTTCGTTGACATCATAGTGGATGAATTACCTCGTTTGTTTCCACCGGTCAGAAGTGTGAGTCATCATATTGATCTCATACCAAGAGCCTGTTTTCCAAATAAAGTTGCGTACAGATTGACACCACAAGAGAATGAAGAGGTTAAAAGACAAGTCCAGGATTTGTTGGACAAAGGTTTAGTCAGGGAAATCTTGAATCCATGTGTTGTTCCAATAGTACTCAGTCCGAAGAAAGACAGAGGCTGGAAGATGTGTACTGACTCGAGGGAGATTAACAAAATAACCATCAGGTATAGATTTCCATTGCCAAGGATGGATGATCTGATGGATTGCTTGAGTGGAGAAAAATATTTTTCAAAGATTGATTTGAAAAACGGTTATCACCAAATCCGCATGAGAGAAGGTGATGAGTGGAAGACAACATTCAAAACAAACGAAGGGTTGTATGAATGGCTTGTTATGCCGTTTGTCTTAACAAATGCACCGAGTACCTTTATGAGGTTGATGAACGAAGTCCTGAGGGATTTCATCGGAAAATTTTTCATTGTGTATTTGGATGACATACTGGTTTTCAGTAAAACAGTGGCAGAGCATCTAAAGCATTTGACTACAGTGATGCAGAAATTATAGTAGGAGAAGCTGTTGATAAATATGAAGAAGTCCTCATTCATGAAGACAGATCTCATTTTCTTGGGGTTTGTTATTTAGGAAAATGAGTTGAGGATGGATCCAGATAAAGTGGAGGTAATCAAGAATTGGCCATCACTGAAGAATATTTTTGAGGTGAGAAGTTTTCACGGATTGGCTAGTTTCTACCGAAAATTCATCAGGAATTTCAGTGAAATTAGTGCAGCAATGATGGAAACAGTGAAGAAAAGACACAAGTCTTTTCACTGGACAGAAGAAGCTGAAAAGAGTTTTCATCTGTTGAAGAGGAAGATCACGGAACAACCAGTTTTGGTGTTGCCGGGTTTTCGAAAGACATTTCAGGTGAAATGCGATGCAAGCGGATTTGCAATCAGGGCAGTCTTGAGTCAAGAAGACAGGCCGATAGCATACTTCAGCAAGAAGCTAAATGAAGCGAAAGTGAAATACTCCACTTATGATAAGGAGTTTTATTCTATCATCCAGGCATTAAAAAAATGGAGGCATTACTTGATCCCGAAGGAGTTTGTCTTGTATAGTGACAATCGGGCATTGCAGTTTGTGACTCAACAGGAGAAGTTGAATCAGAAACATGTCAAATAGGTTGAGTATATGCAGATTTTTACTTTTGTGATCAAACATATTTCTCGTACTGCTAACAAAGTTGTTGATGCATTGAGCAGGAAGTGTTTGTTGTTGCAGTAGTTCAAAGTCAAAACGTTGGGTTTTGATGATCTCAGGAACATGTACGCAGAAGATCAGGATTTTAAGGAGGCGTATGAAGCAGCTGAGAATCCAATTCTCAGGGACAAAAGCCAATGGATAGAATACATGATCCAAGAAGGATTATTGTTTATAGGTAATCAACTGTGTATTCCGAAATGCTCCATGAGGGAGAATCTGCTAAAGGAGAAACACAGTGGAGGATTGGCAGGGCACTTTGGTCACGAAAAGACATTCGCAAAGCTGAATGAGTCATATTTTTGGCCAGGAATGTGAGCATATGTCAAGAGATTCGTGGACAGATGCAGAGTTTGCCAACATTTGAAGGGAAGGAAGCAGAATGCAGGGTTCTATCAACCATTGCCCATACCAGAAAGGCCGTGGGATGCAATTAGCATGGATTTTGTATTGGGGTTGCCAAGAACACAAAGAGGTGTTGATTCAATATTTGTGGTAGTGGATAGATTTTCCAAGATGGCACACTTCATTCCATGTCAGAAGACCAGTGATGCAACTCACATTGCAAACCTGTTTTTCAAAGAGGTCATTCGACTTCATGGGTTGCCAAGGAGTATAGTTTCGGACCAAGACACTAAATTCATAGGGCATTTTTGGAGGACCTTATGGAAGAAGTTGGGAACTAACTTGTCATTTATTTTGGCTTATCATCCTCAGACGGATGGACAGACAGAAGTGGTAAACAGAATTCTGGGAGACTTGCTGAGAAGCTTGGTGACAGAGCACCATAGCCAGTGGGACAACATATTACCACAGGTAGAGTTTGCTTATAATGATTCGGTTAATAGGAGCACAGGGCAAAGTCCATTTCAGATTGTTTATGGCATGCAGCCGAGAGGAATTTCTGAACCGAGGGATTCAGAATAGACTGGGACTAGGAGCGCTAGTGAAAAATATTTCGCAGAGGTGATGAAAGAACTTCACAGTCAGGTGAAGGAGCGATTGCAAAATTCAAGCCAAGAGTATAAGCGTAGAGCATATTAGCATAGAAGACAACTTCAGTTTGAAGTTGGTAACTTGATTCTAGCACATTTGAGAAAAGAAATTTTCTCGAGAGGAACATATAATAAATTTAAGATGAAGAAAATCAGGCCATGTAGGGTCTTAAGAAAATTTGGGGTGAATTCTTATGAGATTGAATTACCCGATGGGATCGAAATTTCTCCGATATTCAATATCTCTGATTTGTACCCATATAAAGTTGAGGAAGCAGGAACAGAAGATGAGCAGCCTGTGATTCAGTGGAAAAAGCAGATGCCAACTGCAGATAAGTCGCAAATGGAGCGCATACTAGATAAAAGAGTGGGCAAGAAGACCAGGAGGAAGGAATACTTTGAGTATTTGGTCAAGTGGAAGGGCCATCCAGTTGAAGATGCCAGTTGGGAGACTAAAGCAGAGATACATAAGCATGGACAGACCCTGCACGAGCTCATGGACAGGAGCCCATGAAAATTTTCAAGTGAGGGAGTATGATGCAGGAGCATCACCAACATCAAGCGAGCCAGTGCAGAGACAATTGGATAGCTGGACGAGCGCCAGCACAATTTTTGATTTTCTATTGGATATGATGTGCGAACATAAATGTAGAAATTTAATGAAGCGCACTTGTATAATGTAAATGGACCTTGAGCGATTTTCTCTCGTCCTTAGTAGGTAGAAGGCATTTAAAGTAGTTAATGCAGGTAGATAGAATTTAATTCTAGACTAGACAGTTTTAGAGCGCAAGAGGGAAATGGGATATAGATACCCTCATTGTGTATTGTAAGATTATTATGAAGCATTGGAGCAAGAGCATGCAGAGAGTTGTGTAAGAACACCCATGTACAGATATTTGGATTAATAGAAGAGTTTGATTCAAATTCATGGTTTAGTGTTTGTTCTCTGTGTATTGATGCTCAATGATATGCTCATGAATGTTTGCTTCTAGTTATACATTTGCTTTATGTGCTATGTATATGATTTCATGTTTGAGTTTGAAGTCTGAAAGGATGAGGGAATGAGTTTCAATTGTTTCTCTATCTGAACAAGGATTCCTGCAAGGAGTGCAGTTGAAGTGTCCGCAAGGAGTGCGTTGACAATAGGGTTCAGATAGAGATAGATTTTATTCTCATTTCCACAGAAGTTTAGACAGGCACAAGAGTCGTGAAAGCAGTGTGCAGGCCAAGAGAAGTCTCAGGGTTGTGAACATGTGTGAAGCATTGAGAGACTGTTGTTGCAGGTGTGCGCATAGTCAAAAGAATTCAGCACGTGAAAGTGTCTGAAGGTTGCCGCAAGGAGTGCGCGCAAGAGTCTTTTCTAAGGCTCAGGGTTATAAGAAAGCTCGGGAAGGATAAGACCTTCAAAATTGTTGAAGGAAAACATAGGGAAGCTGTGATTGGAAGTTTGTAAGAAGGCGTCGTTAGTTCGCACAGCAGGTGGACAAGTTTTCAAGAGGAATACTTGGTTCATTTCACCGAATTCATCGGGAAAGACAGACGGTCGGTATTCTCCGAGGAGGATTTGCGACATCCCGTGAGTCGTTAGATATCACAGAGGATCAAGGGAGATATGACGAAGTATTCTCTAAAGGTTCAAAGCTCAGGAGGGGCAAGACCGTAGATCCGAGTCACAAGGACCGTCAGATTTACACGTGAGATTCCATATCAGAGTTTCGCGGGTTGAAGTCCTATAAACACTGCAACAGGAATCGCGAAATCACGATACGCGATATCCCGACAGCCAAAGGATAGTGTGGGCCCTGGTGGAGTCGGTGAGTGGATAGGTGGCATGCTATTTCAAGGTTTCGCTATGAGAAGTCCCGAAACATATGCATTAGGAATCGTGATATTGTGAACTCCGAAACGTCGATGAGATGAAGGGCGTTGAAAAGTCAAGCACACGTGTGTATTGGAGTATCGGCATATCGAGATTCGAGAGTCAGAGAACCAAGTTGTTTGACATCATGAGTGTCGAATTCACAATAAGGAAATTCCCGATAGGAGAGGGAAAAGGTCAGCATTGACTGTATCGACATTCGGGGATTCGAGTATCCAACGCTTGACCACTGACATCGCGAATTCGTGAAGTCCGATCTCCCAATTGTAAAGAGGGGGATCCCACGAGGATTGTTGTGGGCATAGATTTCCCGATAGGGAAATAGAAGAACCAGTTAGAGTTCTTCGGGCCGTGTGAAAGGAAAGATCTCGTGAGCACGTGGACCGCCCGACCTGCAGGTTGAGAGGTAGCGAGCATGTGCACCACATAACAATGAACATATAAATGCGAAGAATGATGCATCTACTGTCCACATTCCTTGCTTGAATCCAAGGTGAATCGAAGCTTTGGGGACTCCATCTTTGGCAGTATCGAAAGCACATCACAACCAATCTCTCGGAGTGCAGCATTAGCGAACTCGCGAAGTGGGGTGGATCAATGGTCCTTGAATTCCCAACATCAAATGACTGATATTTACTTCAGAACTCTGTCTTTGGGAGTTCCAAACTGTCCATAATCTTAATCCTTCTAGAGTTCCAATTCTCTGGACTAATGCATCTTCTTCCACATATCATTTGTGAACGTCGATCAAGGTATAATCTGACTTTTGGCCTTCAGGATTTCTCAACACAATGCTATTGTAACTTCTTTTCTTTGGAGTACCACATCTCTGGATTTCCCGATATGGCATCACATGTCCACCGTGACCATCAAGGCCCCGCCATCCATGCTCGAGAGGAGGCCCACGAGGAGAAATATTGTAAGCAGACACGTGGCCCACTCAAACGGGTTACATGTGTCATGTTCTATCGATCATTTCAATCATCTAAAGGTTATTTAATCATTGAAACGTGGCACACATCCCATGTTTCCACATCATTTCGAGTGACGTTAGCAGGCCATGTCACTTCAGCACTTCGAGCTTCAGAATATTTTACACTTTTATTATTCAAATCTCCCGAACTCCAAACTTCCAAATGACTTTACCTTCCGGGTCCACATGGTACAACTATGAATAATTAAGGTGGTGGCACGTGGCCCCACGTGTCAAATTTATTTTGGTCCAACAAGGTCGCCAAAAGTACAATTCTAACTCAATGAACCAGGTGGCTTTGTCAGCTTCAGTTGGAGCAGGATATGAGTTAGTTGAGGTGACCGCAAGGGGAAGTGCAACATCTATGGGACCCAATGGTTGGAATCCCAACCCCACTTGAAAGGGGTTGTGGCCGGTTGAGCTATGCAAGGCTCGATTGTAGCTATGTTGGACATAAGGGAGGCTCTCATCCCATGTGTGATGGTTCTTTGAATTATACATGTGAAGGATATGCACAATCATTCTATTTACAACCTCGGTTTGGCCATCTGTTTGGGGGTGGAATGCCGTGGATTTGGTGATCTTGGTGTCCAGTAGTGACCAGAGGCTCGACCAAAATGTGTTGAGAAATTGACTATCCTGATCTGAGACAATGGTTTGTGGGATTCCAAAATGTACCCAGAATCGTTCAAAGAAGAGATTGGTAGTGGCCTCTGTTGTAATGCTCTTCTTCTAGGCAACCAGAATCACCATCTTAGAAAAGCGATCAACAGCCATAAAAACACAGTCATTTCCCTTCTTGGTGGATGGGAGGCCTGATGTGTAGTCCATTGAGATGGATTCCCATGGCCTGTCAGGAGTAGGAAGAGGGGTGTACAGGCCCTATTTCTTAGTGGTCGGTTTGGCAATAGCGCAGGCAATGCAGGACCTAATATACTTGCTGACCTCCTATCGAAGTTTCAGCCAGTATAAATGTTTCTGTAGCATCATCACTATCTTTTCAACGTGGAAGTATCCTGCCACCCAATTGTAGTGGGTTTCCCAGATCAACTTCGCTCGATCACTTGATGGAACATAGATATGGCCCAAACAACACAACAACCCATCCTGAAGATGGAAATCATCAACAACTACATTTGAACCCAACATTTGGTAGGTGGTGGCGAAGTTAGGGTCTATATCATAGAGTTGGGGCCATCCAGATGTCTTATGGCTGCAAGAGTCTAGCACCGTAGTGAGTGTTGTGACTGACAATTTGTTGAGGCAATCAATGACGCGATTGGTGCTTCCTGTTTTATACTTGATGTTGAGGTGGAATTGCTGCAAGTATGTGGGCCACTTTTGATGGTGGTCATTTTGCAATTTTCCCTGTTTCTGCATAAACTGCAGTGGCTTATGATTAGTGTGGATGACTGTCTCCTTCCAAAGAATGTAATGTCTCCACTAGAGGCATGCTTGCACAATGGAGTACATTTCTTTGTTGTAAGTAGGGTACTTTCAGATAGTATCTGACAATGTCTCACTATGATAGGCCACGGGGTGGTTGTGCTGAGTGAGAATGACGCCCACAACATAGTCTGAAGCATCTGTCTCGATCTCAAAGGGATGTTGTAGGTCTGGTAGTGAAAGTACTAGGGTTCAGCACAAACACTGCTTCAAATCATCAAACGCTTGTTGTTGGGACTGGCCCCATGCAAATTTCACCTTACCACCACCCCTGTTTATTTGGCTGAGGGCCCATGTAATATGGGAGAAACCCAACACGAACTTGTGGAAAACATTAACAAGTCCCAAGAAACTCCAAAGCTCAGTGAGTGTTGTTTGGAATAGCTAGTTACGAATGACTTGGATCTTGGCTGGATCCACATGTATGGCATGTTGATCAATGATGTAGCCCAGGTAATGGACCCTGTCCATGATAACGGAGCATTTTTCTAGGTTGGCGTATATCTTGTGTTGTCGCAAGGTGTGCAGAACCTGCTGAATATGCTACAAGCGTTCGGCCCAAGTCTTGTTGTAAATTAGAATTTCATCCATATACACCACTACAAAAGTATTAGTGAATGGTCACAAGATATCTTCCATCATCCTCATGAAAGTGGTTGGAGCATTTTTCAAACCAAAGGGCATGACCAACCATTCAAAAAATCCTTCCTTTGACTTGAAGGCGGTCTTCCATACATCTATTTGTTCTATCGGGACCTGGTGGTATCCAGACTTCAGATCAATCTTAATGAAGTATTTGGCCCCTGTGAGTTGATCAAGGAGGTCATTGATTCGGGGAATCGGGTACCGGTTTCTGACAGTGATTTTATTCAGAACCCTATAATCAATACAGAGTTGCCAGGTTCCATCTTTCTTCTGTAGTAGCACTATTAGGATCCCGCAAGGTGATGAGCTGGGGCAGATGTGGCCCTTGTGGAACAGTTCTTGGATATGTCGCTTGATCTCCTCATTCTCTAAAAAAGAGCGACGATAGACTAGACCATTGGGCAGTGGTGCATCGGGGGTCATATCAATGGGGTGCTTGACCTGGCAGTGCAGAGGTACCCCTGTAGGTGAGGAGAAGATATCTGAGTATTCTTCCATGACCTTATCTACTTGCTTCTGTTGTGTGGAGAGGTCGGCTGCAAAAACCATGGATGTGGTTGCAATCTTTCGCTTATTCTGAGAGAGAATCATGAAGAAGACAAACTTACCCGTCTAAGAGATGACCTTCCTGCATTTCTTAGTAGAGAGCAAGGAAATAGCACTAGGTGGGACTACCTCGGGTATCCTGTACAATTTCCTGTTCAAAGTAATAATAACACTACAAGACCTAGACTCATATACAACATGACATTTCCATAAATAAGGTTGGCCCAAAAGAACATCACAAACTTTGAGAGGAGAAACATCACACAATAGCTCGTCTTTGAAGGGCTTGATGTTGTACAACAGTCGACACTATTGGCTGACGTGGAGATCGCTTCCTTGGTGAACCCATCCAATGGTGTAGGGATGTGGGTGTGACGTTGTTGGCAGGGCCAGCCGCTTGATGACCTCTGCTGAGATGAGGTTCTTTTGGCTACCGCTATCAATGATGAAGTGTAGCAGGGTGCCTTTTACCCACATCTATGAATGGAAGAGGCACTCTCCTTCTTATGGCTCATCTGGTTCACTAGGCTAGAGCTTGGTGGCAACAACGGTGGCACTGGGTTTCGCGTCAATGATCCGTCTTCCCCTTTCTGGTTTTGTCTCGGACTAAGAATCTACATCTGATTCAGAGGCTTTCACTTCGGCCACCAACGACTACTTTGAGAGGCAGTCAACAGTGTTATGCCAAGGTCTCTTATGGAAGTCGCACCAGCTCCAGGTATCTTTCTTTGTCTTTTTCGTGTCCTTCTTTGCTTGCAGCTTGTACTGGTTGTCCTGATACTATCCATTTATTTTTTTGTCCTTTGTTTGGTGGGTTGGGGCTGCCCTTTCCTGGATTTTTTTGTGAGGGGTTCCCAGGCCCAAATTGTCGGATCTTTTGTTTGAGCTTCTACTCGATTTTGACGACATATCAGTAGGTTGTGCCGAAGGATGAGATGTCCAGAAATTCCATTTCGGTCTGGATGTATCTATGCAGAGAACTATGATACTTGAGCACCATATGTTGCTCCGAAACTTTGATACCCAACTTGGTGTGCAAGGTATGGTATATATTTGTGAAATATGGCACTTCTTGGTCTCTTTCTTGCTGCAGTGTGGTCCATTTGGTATACAGGTCATCATAACTTCCGACAGGGTAGTATTGTTCTTTAATAGCATCCCTGAAGGATTCCCAGGTGGCCGTGACTGAAAATAATGAGGTTTCCTCTATTTCCTTTTTCTCACAGAAAGTTTCCCACCAATCTTTGACATGGGGAACGACTTTGAGGAGCGCAAAAGTAATCTTTTCTCTATTCGAAAATTTATCAATAAAAAAATACCCTTCTAGTAGATTCAACCACTTGTCTACATCATCTGCGTCTATATGACCTTCAAATAGAGGAATATCAAATTTTATTTGTACCTTGAAGGGGGTGGCACCTCCATTCGAAGAAGATGCATTTCCTGTTGGTAGTCGTCGAAGGATTTGCGCGAAACTATCCATCATCTTGTTCCTCTGTTACATGAGGGCTTCCTCAATCAACAGTTTGAAAGGATATCCTATCCTATCATATTTTTTTTCTCCTACCATGGGAGGTCGCTTGGGCATGTGAGATCTTCTGTCCTCAAGAGAAACAAGCTCGAGACCCAACTCTTTGTACTCCGACCTCGTTGGGGACATGCATTAAGATGACAAGGAGAAGACTGCTCTGATACCACTGATCCAGATTTTATGAGCAGAACAAAATGAATATAAATTATTAACAGGTGCTTAACACAAAATAATAGAGATACAGTAAAACTGGTTTTCTATTCAATAACGAAATAAGCTAAAACTATAACATGCAGAGGAAACAAGCTTCCTGGAATGATGGCGGCTTATCTTTAAGAAGAGATGTGACGGGAGTGCGCATTCGCAAGCAGGTTACAATGAATCACTGAAGGCCTTTTTACAATAAGAAAAAATTCCAAAAACCCTAGACATCCAAAAACCTAACCCTAGGAGATGAAGTGCCAAAAGTCATGTGGGCCCCATTTGGGTAAGTTAGTACATCAACTTCCCAGGGTCGTAACTTTTGCATACAATCTTCGTTTTAGGCGTGTGATAGCCCGTTGGAAAGGTATCATCAAGGAGATTCATTTTGGGGGATAAATAATTCCTTCAGATATAATTGAGGAGATTTATACTGAATAACCTTCATTTAGTCCCTCAAAATGGCCCCAGAAGTTAGAACTGTTAAAAATAGTAAATTTCCAAAATTGTCAGAAAACTGTTTTGAGCCAGTTGGAAAAGGTGGGTGGCCACCGATATCCATATGGACCAATATTAGTCCCCCATAAATATTTCTTCATGGTTGGTCTACACTCATCATTGTAATTTTATTAATGATATGTGCATTTACATATACAAAAATCAAGCTCATGGCCTTAAGCATCTAGGCTCTCTAGCCTAATAAAAATATAAGTCTTCATATTATAAACACTTGGCTCACTATCCTATAAACATAATTACAATTCAGCAGGGGATTGACCTTTGGGTGTTACAATAGGTGTCAACTCACCACCACCTAATCCTTGTAGTAGATTGAAGTATAGTAACAATGAGGAGAGTTTGTAGACTCAACCCACACGTGCACTTAGAGAAAGAAACAAACCAATCAATGAGAGAAAGAAGAAGAAGAAGACTAGGGGGTCTAAGTTAAAAAAAAAAAATCTTGTGTGTCATTGCTATAAAAAGAGAGGCCATACCACATAATTTTGCTGGTATGTAGATACATTCTCACATTGTAGAAAGAAAGGCCATTGCGAGGCAACCTGGTGGAAGAAGAAAGACATGTTCCACAGGCCTAATTGTTTCCATAAGTTGAATGGTAAGAAGGATTCTCCAATTGAAAAACATACAAAGAGGCACATGGAGAGGAGGAGTATGACAAGAAATACTTTTAGAAACCACATGAATTTTTTCCACCACTGCAAATTGAGTGGACATTGGGAAGTGAAGTGTCGATGAATTCACCCATAGATTCACCCCAGAAACCACATAGCTAGGATAAGGGTGTAGAAATTGAAGAATGAATAATATGAAGAGATACATGCATCTCTAGTCCAAGTGACAGAACGTGTACAAGGAGAGATAACAATACAAGAGAGAAAACAAATAGAGTAGAAGGATAATAGGTTGATGCTGAGAGAAACCAAAACCTAATTCTTGTTTCCATTATTTCATCCAAAGAAACCCGTCAGGGATTTGTGCCAAATATTGGTGAAAAAAGGTCAATGACCATAGAGGATTTGTTGAGGGATCCATGATGTGAATTGCAAGCATGTGTAGGGACCAAAGAGTTGTTTCCCTACTAGGAAGCAATCGATATTAGGTAAAGATGGAGGCCTTTTCCTTTCATAGGATCGAGATGTGATGGAAATGAGTTGGGATCACACTGAACATGGAGACCAACATTTGACTTGGCTTCATGACTTCCAAGATAGAGTGTCTCCAAGGTAGAGAGGGAGATGGGAATGAGTGTTGGGTCTAAATTTTGCATTCAGAGAATTCTCAAAGCTAAGACTAAATGAGAAAATTGTTGTACTGCAAGAACAAGCGAGATAGTACCAGATCTAGAGCCATAGCTGATCTAGATGGATGTTAGTTGTTAAGCCCTAATATTGGCTCATTACCACTTAATTGGGGCATATTAGATTAGTAATGTTATTTTATTTATGTCGTCTTTAGGCCATTAGTTGTGATTTAGATTAGTAATTTTATTTTATTTATGTCGGCTTTAGGCCATTA
>ML787798.1:209126-229894 GCA_009831015.1 Picea engelmannii | reverse complement strand
ATCTTGTACTTGAACATTTAAGTGGGGTAAAAGGAGGTTGCCCCCTCGAAGAGGCTTATTATCTGATATTATCTCTTTTTCAAAGGCGTTGAGTACTTTTCTTGAGGTTTTTCTATGCTATATTGATGTTTGGTTCTTAACATTAGTGGCCTCCCATCTATCCCAACTGGTTCATTTTGGAAGTTTGTTTCCTAGTTTTCGGTTCCCTGACTTGTGGGTCCATTTTGAGGCCCTAAACAACGTTTTTAGGGATTTACATAGTCGGAAGTGACCTATGATAGATAGTAGAAAAATATGTATTCTTCGGATAGACCTTTCCAACAGGATATTGTGCGCCTAAAATGAAGATCATATGAAAATGTTACAACCCCAAGAAGTTGATGTACTAACTTACCCAAATGGGGCTCACATGAATTTTGGCGCTTCATCTCCCAGGGTTAGGTTTTTGGATGTCTAGGGTTTTTGACATTCCTGTTTATTGTAAAAAGGCCTTTAGAGCCTCATTGTAATCATCTTCTTGCAAATGAGCATAGCCTTCACATCTCTTCTCAGAGATAAGTTGCCACCATTCCAACAAGCTTGTTTTTTGATGCAGGAGCATCGCTTCACCCAACAAGGCACTAGCTAGACAACACATTCAACGCGCATTCAATGGAGGAGAAAGGTGCCAACCCTCATTTTAAAATTTGAAATTGTAATTTAATACAATTAAATGTGTAAGGATGGAAGAGCCAAACCGATGCCTTCGATATGGCTGTAGGAGTTGATGTCACCTTTAATGGTTGACAATAGGATGGCTCTAGATCCAATTCGGACTAGACAACCATTGAATGTAATTCAATGTAATCGATGAGAGTAGGTAGCTTGGAGGGAAGATATTGAGGAGCCCCCTTTTGTAGAAAAGATATTTGTATCTAGATTCATTAGGATGGTAAGGTAGAAGATATAGATTTTGAGAGGAGAGAGTCGAGACTTTGTCGCAGTCTGAACTTTGTACACATTGTAACATGCATTCTGAGATTAATACAAAGAGTAGTTTTTCCTGCATGAGAATCTTTGTGTGTTTATGTATATTTGGTGAATGAATGTATTTTATGTGTTTATATGCATATGTTGTAGATGTATGTTAGATTCCATCTATAGGGATAGACAAAATTAGTTGTCTGTGAGTTTTCTTTGATTTTAGTCTGGGTTCTTTGTGGCTTAATGCAAGGGGTTGCATGACAGAGTGTTGAGAACTCTATGAGCCAGTGAAAAGAGTGCACATCTGAGTTCTATGGAATTTAGGAAAGAACGTGCCAGGAGGGCGCACCAGAAAATTCATAGACTCAGGAAGAAGACTCAAGGTTACTAAACACCTTAGAGGTGAAAACTGTGCAGAGGAAGGCACGGAGAGACAAAATCCATGAGTATTTTGTAAAGCTCTGACAGGTGGGCATTGATCATGTGCAGAGGGTGCACAAGAAGAACTATGTTTTGATTTTAGAGATAAGGGAAGTGTCGGAGGAAGACACTTAAAGAGTTGTTGAATACTCTATATGCTCAACAAGGCGTTCTTGAGTGGAATTTTCCAGGAGGGCACTTATATCCCTTCGTGGGATAGAAGGGACAGAGACCTTTGAGGTCTGAGAAGTTGAAGCTCAAGGAGATAGAGCTATTGAACACTCTGGAGGAAGACCTGTGCAAGGAGTGCACCAGGAAAACACATGAATAAAGTGTTGAAAGATATCCATCTAAAGGCTAGTCAAAGAACAAGGAGTAAGTGCAGAGAGAATTTGGTTTCAAGTTCATGAGCTCAAGAGGTTGAGCACAGAAGTGTGTCAGGAGGGAACTAGAAGTATTCTAAGGAAGAGGAAGGGGTGAGCCCCTTCAAAGATCTGAGTCATTTTGGAAGCTCAGGAATAATAGAACAACAATGTGCAAGGATCCTACAAAGAGTTGCAAAGGTCAAGAAACCCTTCGAGGTTTTAGAACGAGAAAATATCAAAGAGATAACAAAAGGAGTGTGCAAGAGTGGAATTTTTCCAAGTCCCAAAGCTCAGGAGAGGCAACATCTTCAAAATGCAGGCGAGACCAAAGTCATCGGGCTCACAGCAAAAGAAGCAAAGGTAGAAACCTTTGAAACGTTGGAAACCTTCCAAGTATGGGAAGAAGGCCAAAGATCAGGAGGAGGAGAACAAAAATTGTTAGATCAAATGTATTAGAAGAGATATGGAAGGTTGAATCTTATGTCCAGACACCCAGAAGAGAGAACAGGAGGAAATAGATCTGAATCGTCGGATCTAGCATGTGGATCAACAATCGTTGGATCCAGGGAGGGTGCCAAAGTTTTGACACTCCGCGAGCACATAGGAGATTGGGATTTGTGAAGTACCAAGTTCTCAAGTCATTGGGACCATCCATCGAAAGAGACACATGTCAAGAGATCAACATTTCGTTGACTCGTGACTCAGAGGAGTCAAAGGGCAGAGTCACAAAAATTTGCGAAATGTGAACTCGTGAGTTGAGCACATTCATTGGATCATAGAGGCTTTGGGATATCGATCCGAGGTAAATGATACAAGAGATTTACTCAAGGAGCTAGGAACCATAGTGATCCTAGCCATCCATCTGAAGGGACAGGTGGTAGTAGATCAACATTTTGTTGACTCATAGGAGGGAAAGGTCAAAGGGTAAATCGTGAGAATTGGCGAGGTTCAAGTTCATGATTTGATCTCAAACGTTGGATTGAGGATAGATATGTACCATCAATTCATTTCAGGGAAAGGAATATCGACATTTCGGGATAAGGGGAGAGAACCACTTCGCGAACCCCCGATACGCGAAATCTCGACGCGCTTGGAATCTGGGCTTCAGATAGTGGCGAATGGTCACATGAGCGGAGATAAGGAAAGGAGATAGCCTGCACTAGAACCCTTTTAGGATTTCAGAGGTTCGTGAGTCAGGATTCGGGGTTTTCTCATACACATAAGTCCCAAAATTTCGAAACGCGAAACACCTTTCGATAGGTGAGTGGTCACGGGTAGTGTTCATGGGGATGGAACTCATGCATAGTGCTTGTTCGTGCGGGTTGAGTCTCTAAAGGACATGTGGATTTGTTTCATTGGATTCCATCAGGGAATCAAAGAGATAATTCAGCTCGAGGGAGAAATTTAAGAACGATCTAGTGACCGGGAGGTCAGCGGACCCTGTCGATGTAAGGGGTCTACGTAATTTTTTGTTGCATTTTACAGTTCCATCTTATCTCCTTATTGAATAGAAAATCATTTTTACTGTATCTTTGTTATTCAGTGTTAAGCATAATTTAATAATCTGTATTCATTTCATTATGCTCATAAAATCCGCATTAGTCGTATCAAAGTGGTCTGCTCCTTATCGTCTTAATGGATGTCCCCAACGAGGTCAGGGTACAAAGAATTGGGTCTCGAGCTTGTTTTTCTTGAGGAAAAAATATTTTTCATGCCAAAACGACCTCTCATGGTAGGAGAAAATAAATATGATGGGACAAAATATCCTTTCAAAATGTTTCTTAACAAATCCCTCATGCAACAGAGGAACGAGATGATGGATAGTTTTGAGAAAATCCTTCGACGACTACCAAGAGGTGACGCATTTTCCTTGAGCGAAGGTGTCGCCCCCTTCAAGGTACAAATCAACTTCGATATTCCTATATTTGAAGGTAAAATAGACGCAGATGTTGTAGACAAGTGGTTGAATATACTAGACGGGTATTTGTTTGTCAATAACTTTTCAAATAGAGAAAACATTACTTTTGTGCTCCTCAAAGTTGTTCCCCATCTCAAATATTGATGGAAAACTTTCTCTGAGAAAAAGGAAATAGAGGAACCCTCATTATTTACAGTCACGACCACTTGGGAATCCTTCATGGATGATATTAAGGAACAATACTGCCTTTTCGGAAGTTATGATGACTTGTATACTAAATGGACCACACTGTAGCAAGAAAGAGACTAAGTAGTTCCAGATTTCACAAATATCTCCCATACCCTACATACCAAGATGGTTATCAAATATTCAGAGTGACATCTGGTGCCCAAGTATCACGGTTCTCTACATAGATACATACAAAACCAAATGGAATTTATGGACATCTCTTCCTTGGGTGCGGGCTATCGATATGCCGTCAAAATCGAAAAGAAGATCAAACAAAAAAAGCGACAATTTAGGCATGGGAACCCCTCACAACAAAAACAAGGAAAGGGTAGCCCCAAACTACAAAACAAAGGACAAAGAAAATATGGACAGTGTTAAGAAAACCAGTCCAAGCTATAAGAAAAGAAGGACACCGAAAAGGAAAAGAAGGATACGAGGAAGTGGTGCGACTTCCATAAGAGCCCTTGGCATAACACTGTTGATTTCTGCTCAAAGTAGTCATTGGTGGCCGATGTGAAAGCCTATGAATCAGATGTGGGTTCTGACTCTGACTCAGAACAAGAAAGGGGAAGACAAATCATTGACATGGAACCTAGTGCCACTGTTGCTACCACGAAGCTCCATCTTGGTGAACTAGATGAACCAGAAGAAGGCAAGCACCTTTTCCATTTGCAGATGTGGGTAAAAGGAACCCCGCTGCACTTCATCGTTGATAGCGGTAGCCAGAAGAAACTCATCTCAGTAGAGGTCATCATGTAGTTGTCCCTGCTGACAATGTCGCACCCACAACCCTACATCATTGGATGGCTCCACCAAGGAAGCGATCTTCACATTAGCCAATAGTGTCGACTGTCATACGACATCAATCCCTTCAAACATGAGGTATTGTGTGATGTTGCTCATCTCGAAGTTTTTAATGTTCTTTTGGGCCAACCTTATTTATGGAAAAATCATGTTGTATATGAGTCTAGGCCTTGTAGTGTTATTATTACCTTGAATAGGAAATTGTACAAGATACCCGAGGCAATCCCTCCTGGTGATATTTCCTTGATATCTGCCATGCAATGGAGGAAGGTCATTTCTCAGACTAGGAAATTTGTATTGTTCGTGATTCGCTCTGAGAGTAAGAAAAATATCGCATCCATATCCAAGGCCTCTGTGGTCGATATCTCCACACAATAGAAGCAAGTGAATAAGGTCGTGGAAGAATACTCATATATATTCTCCTCTCATACTATGGTACCTCTACACTGTCAGGTCAAGCATTCCATCGATCTGACCCCAGGCGCACAAATACACAATGGGTCAGTCTACCTCTACTATCTGTTAGAAAACAAGGAGATCAAGAGGCATATCCAAGAAATTATCCACAAGGGGAATATCCATCCCATCTCATCACCTTGTGTGAGCCCAATCATAGTGGTGTAGAATAAAGATGGGACCTGGTGACTTTGCACTGATTACCAGGCCCTGAATAAAATCACAGTCCAGAACCGATACCCAATTCCCTAAATCGACGACCTCCTTGATCACCTCACGGGGGCCAAATACTTCAATAAGATTGATCTAAAGTTTGGCTACCACCAATTCCCAATAGAATAGAAAAATGTATGGAAGACTGCCTTCAAGTCAAAAGAAGGTTTTTTTGAATGGTTGGTCATGCCCTTTGGTTTGAAAAATTCACTAGAAACGTTTATGAGGATGATGGATGATATCCCACAACCTTTCACCAATAATTTTGTAGTGGTGTATATGGATGACATCCTCATCTACAGCAAGACTTTGGCAGAACACTCGCAACATATTCAACAGGTTCTACACACCCTGTGGAAACACAAACTATATGAAAACTTGGAAAAATGATCCTTTGGCATGGACAGGGTCCATTACTTAGGCTACATCGTTGATCAGCATGGTGTGCATGTGGATCCATACAAGATCCAGGTCATCCGTGAATGGCCAGCCCCAACCACACTTACTGATCTTCAAATCTTCTTGGGCCTCACCAATTTCTATCGCAGGTTCATGTTGGGATTCTCTCATATCGCATGGGCCCTCATCCAAGTAACCAGGGGTGGCGGTAAGGAAACATTTGTGTGGGGCTTGTCCCAACAAAAAGCCTTCGATAAATTGAAGCAACACTTGTTCTCATCTCAAGTACTTTCATTATTGGACTTGGAACATCCCTTTGAGATCGAGACATATGCTTTAGACTATGATGTGGATGTTGTTCTCACTCAACACGGCCACCCTGTGGCGTATCATAGTGAGACATTATCAGATGTTTTTTGTAAGTAACCCAATTATGAAAAATAAATGTACTCCATTATGAAATCCTACTTCTAGTGGAGACATTACATTCCGAGGAAGGAGAAAGTCATCCACAGTGATCACAAGCCACTACAGTTCATGCAGACCCAAGGAAAATTGCAGAATGACTTCCATCAGAAGTGGTCCACATACTTACAACAGTTCCACCTCAACATCAAGTATAAAACAGGAAGTACCAACCAAGTTACAGATTTCCTCAGCTGACCTCCATTCACAAAACTCACAACGGTACTAGAATATTGCAGCCATAAGACATCTAGATGGCCCCACCTCTATGAGACGGACCCTGGCTTCTCCACCACCTACCAAATGTTGGGAGCAAACTCAGTGGTTTCTAATTTCCATATTTAGGATAGGTTGTTGTGCCATCTAGGGAATCTCTTCATTTCATCAAGTAAGCATGTGAAGATGATTTGGGAATATCACTAAAGTCGAGTGGTAGGACACTTTGGTGTTGAAAATACAGTGGCAGTGTTGCAAAAACATTTCTATTGGTCGAAACTTTGACAGGATGTTGGAAAGTATATCAGGTCCTGCACTGCCTGTGCTATTGCCAAACTGACCACTAAGAAACATGGCCTGTACACCCCTCTGCATACTCCTAAAAAGTTGTGGGAATCCATTTGAATGGAATACATGTCAGTCCTCCCGTCCACCAAGAGGGGAAATGACTGTGTTTTTGTGGTTGTTGATCTGTTTTCAAAGATTTTGATTATGGCCACCTGCAAGAAGAACATCACCACAGAGGCCACTACCAATATCTTATTTCAACACATATGGGTACACTTTGGGATCCCACAAACCATTGTCTCAAATTTGGATAGTCAGCTCCTCAGCACATTTTGGTCGAGCCTCTGGTCACTGTTGGATACCAATCTCACCAAATCCACTTCCTTCAACCACAGAAATATGGCCAAACTAAGATTGTCAATTGGATGATCATACATATACTACACATGTAAAATTCCAAGCAGCCCCACACATGGGATGAGAGTCTTCCCTATGTCCAAAATAGATATAACCGAGCCCTACATATCTCAACTGGCCACAACCCCTTTTAGGTGGGGTCGGGATTCCAACCATTGGGCCCCATGGATGTTGCAATACCCCTAGAGAACACCTCGACCGAATCATCCCCTACTACACCAGAAGCTGACAGAGACACCCGGTTCATTGAGCGGATCCAACACATTCGCCAACAGGTTCAGGATATTTTGCAGAAGTCCAATGCCAAGTACAAGCAACGCCATGATCAACACTGGGTGACACATAAGTTTCAGGTGGGTGACAAAGTTTCGTTGCACTTGCAGAAATAATTCCTTCCAAGGCCCCATCAGAATCTTCGCCCAATCCAGTATGGGCCATACACCATCAACAAAGTTGTGGGTAATAATGATTTTTCACTCAACATTCCCCCTTTCCTTAGCCTGCACCTGGTATTCAACGTGGCTCTCCTTTGGCCATATTTCCCACCATTATTGGACACCTCAGACAGAGCAGAGAAGTTGAAACCAATAGAGATCAACCCTAACTACAAGAAACATGGATCTAGTGATCATATTGTGGACAAAAATATCAAGGGCACCTGACAACAAAGGATCCAACTTTATTGAGTTGTCAAAGCAGCGCAACTCCTGCACCAAGGCAAGTGGCTCACTCGCGGCCAAATTCAACAGAAATTTCCTCATCTGATGGGGGAAATCAACACAATGGAGACCATTGATTCCTAAGGGGGGAGGATTGATCCAGATGGATGTTGGTGGGCTCCCACCTATTCCAACTAGTTCATTTTGGTAGTTTCTTTTCTAGTTTTCAGGTCCCTGACTTGTGAGTTCGTTTTGAGGCCCTAAACAACATTTTTAGGGCCAGCCATAATCGGAATTGACCTTTGGTAGATAGCAACAAAATGTGTATTCCTCGGATAGATATTTACAATGGGTTATCGTGTGCCTAAAATGGCGATTGTATGCAAAAGTTATGACCCTCGGAAGTTGATGTACTAACTTACCCAAACGGGGCCCACATGACTTTTGGCGCTTCATCTCCTAGAGTTAGGTTTTTGGATTTCTAGGGTTTTTGACATTCTTGTTTTTTGTAAAAAGGCCTACAAAGTCTCGTTGTAATCATATTCTTGTGAATGAGTGCAACCTTCACATATCTTCTCAGAGATAAACCACCACCATTCTAGCAAGCTTGTTTCCACTGCATTTTACAGTTTCATCTCATTTCCTTATTGAATAGAAAACTAGTTTTATTGTATCTTTGTTATTCAATGTTAAGCATATTTTAATATTTTGTATTCATTTTGTTTTTCTCATAAAATACAGATCAATATCATAGGACTAGAGCTAGTATCCAAATCCATGAGCCAAAGATAAATCTAGAGTTATAGCTGTAGCCAAGAGCCAGAGTCAAAGCCACGTTTCAAAGAAGCAAACAACATTGATCCAAATTGGTTTCCTAGAGTTTTCGGAGATAAAAAAGGCCTCTCAATGGGGAGGTGTGATCCAAAATGGATTTGGATTAAAGAGTGGATAATAATCAGTACCCGCAACATATATTAATGATGAAAATGTATTATGTAATCCATGTAAAACAATGTAAAACAATGTAAACCAATGCAATTTTATGTGGAATAAGACAAAGAAGGAGGCAAGAGAAAATTTAAATAAAAATAATTAAAAGTGAAAAGGAAATGGATATGAGAGAAGGTTAAGGAATAGGAAGTGAAGAGCCATGGTTGTTGGCCTTCCTTTACCCCTATCTCTCCCTATTTATTCAGTCTTTATCATTTCCAAAAGGGGTTTTGGCCAAGGAGGAGGAGAGCATTGTAAAAGCTTGGCAAACTTGTAGAAAGAAGAATGTTAAGCACTATTCAATTGGTTTTCCCAATTGGGTTCTAGGGTAAAAATTATGCATTAATGTGATTTTTTTGCCTCTTTGTGATAATTATCTAGTTTAAATTCTCCTATGTAGTCTATTAAAAATGACTAATTATCTTTGATGGCCTCTTTGTAACCTACTTGTTGAATAACCTTTTATTTTACCATGAGAAGGGATTTCTTCAAAGGAAAAATGGATTAATGGTACTCACCCATCTAAAAATCTAGTTAATCCCCATCGTACAATGCATTGGGTGAGGGAAATATAGGGTCACCCTTAGAGAGTTGTTGGAAAACATTGCTAAACCAATTTTCTCTCTCTCTCTGAGAGGAAAACGTGGTTGTTTGGATGTCGTATTGGAGTGAACGCATCATTTTCCTCCCTTGTTGGGCACACATCACCCTAGGCATATAATTTATTTGTTGGGTTATTAAATTGTTTGTTGAGTTGTTTCCTCTAATGTCTAGGTGTATCTAACTCTGTTGAGCCATTCTTTTTTTGTTGGGCATCCCCCAACCTATTTGTTATTCACCCACGAATTGTGTTATTCACCCACAAATTGGGTTTGTTGTCCAGATGTTGTGTGTGTTACCTGTCTTGATGAGAATCCCTTTGCAATTTCTCTCTATTTTTCAAGGAAACCCTATCTAGAGGAAAAACCCATGCATTCATTCTTTTTTTTGCTCCAACATTGGGTGTGAACACTAGTTCGAGGGGGAAACCACATGATTGTATTTTTCATTGTCTCCATATTTGAGTGAAAACCCTATCTTGAGAAAAGACTATAATAAGTGTGTCTCTATTAGCGATAATGCCTTTGAACATAGCTATTCCATGTGTAATGACTGCCTATTCTCATGCTCTCAACCTCGTACTAGGGTGTATCGAGGAAATATTCATTGATTCAGTTATGTTACGCTTGTACCTCTTCTCCACTTAACTAGAGGCTGAACATTGTTTGGGCATCCTCCAAGAGAACTGACTATATTCTCTTTTTCCCAAAATTCCCATGACTATTTTGGACGTTGAACTCTATTCTAGCCATGTGATATTGATTCTTGTTAGGGAATCTAAGAGGTGGGCCAACAACCAATGAAAAGAACAAATTGAAGGTGTATGCACAAGAATACTTTTGTATGTCATCTTCAAGTGCGTTAATGTTCCTATATTCCAAATAGAAATAGTCACAGGAGAGGCTCAATTGCAAGGTGTTGGTTGTCCCATTGAGCCTTACTTCAAGTACATTGCAAAACACAAGCCTCTATTCCCCTAGTTTCGTTGAATCCTTGACATCAAAAACATATTTGAGGTGTGTTCTTTATCTAGGACAACAAGTATATTGACCACAAAATCTATACCTCAAGCCTTTTTTGCATATTGGACCCCAAAATGAATTTGGTTATTATATTGTATGTTGGTTGATGGGTGCAAGTTGCAACTAGGAGAAATCTTAGTATCCAAGAGAAGAGAGATATCTACATAAGGTAGAAGAATATGAAGGCCCAGTGACCTCCCTATGAACAGAGAACCACATCCACAACTTAGGGACATAACTGAGTTAGAGACAAGAAATCAAATTCCACACATGTATTTGTGTTGGTGAAGTGAGTGGGATATAAGCACCTTGAATATGGATCACTTGATCATTTCAATTCCCAATTCCCATACTATTTCATAATTACAATTAACAATATAATAATCATAAATCCCAAAGTCCTTAGTATATCATAATTACATATCTTGATGCTCTAAAACTTAACAATGTCATTGTTATTATCTTGATATACTATTTCATAAAACTTCACAATATCTTGATGCTTTTCAATATATTGATGCACTATGTTGATCGTAAAAGTCTTAGAAAAAAAATATTACATCCTCTTTGTTTTTTTTACCTTTATTGTGATAGTGTGCACTATGTTTCTCTAGTTTAATAGTGTGCACTAAGTTTATCTAGTTTAAAATATGTAGCACATAATTTGATATGTATCCTCAAAATTGATAATGTTTATTTATTAAATTCTTAAGGTATGAAGACTCTTTCTATTGAAATGAGCATCCACCACTTACAAATTCACATAGGTTCAGAATTCACTCACAAATTCAGGAAGATTAAAAATTTATGAATGGAAAACCATTTGCTGCAAATGTTTGCTGGTTTAAGTTTAAATGTTAGGAGTTTTATATTCTAAGTAAACTTGTCAATTAATTTTGAGGGCCCTACATAGTATGTTTAATCAAACATTTTCCTTCAAGAATGTGTCCACTCATTTCTTTTAAGCATTGATTTGATCCCTCTAAAATCTCTTGTCTACATTTATGGTAAAATCTTATTATATTCTTTGTAGATGTGCATTTTATGATGGAATGATTATATCCGTACATATGTTGATAGGCATATAGGTTATACTATTCCATATTTATTTTGTTCATTTCCTTAAGTCGAATTTAAAGGGATGTTAGTGATAATTTTTAACTATCTCAATTAATCTTGGGAATAATAATTGGAGTACCCTCTAGCATGTACTACTTCAGTACCATGCCCATACTCATGTTTCTTGTAGGTAGTATGAATCACAGAATCATAAACTTGTGGAAATGGTTAGCGGTGTGAGTTCATAGACAAGTTTCCCCAAGTAATTCACCCCACCGGATGGACCTCACTCCACTTACTAACTTGTTCCAAATAAATATACCACAAACTAATAACATGTTTAGCCACAAAGGTTGCACCATATGTAGAAAGATCTAGTGAAACTACGAGAAATTAGTGGTTTCAAGAATGATGAATACTAGGTCAAATTCACTGAGTAAATAATTGCGGATTTGAGTGGCATTTATTTGGCAAGGAATTTAGGTTTTTTATCTATAGAATCTCTTATCTTGATTAATGGTTAGGATTTATTTGGTGTCCATTTTCAAAAATTATAAATCTTAATCAATTTTACGATAGTTTTATAGCTTGCCTTAACATTACAATGGGGAGTAATGCTTTCTTGTTCTCTTTGTTCACTTATATTCTCTGATTGCATCTTCCAAATGCAATTATCATGTTTGGGAATAATCTAGTTTGTTGGCTTTAAGATGAAGTTGGACATAGTATATCTTCCTCGAATGCTTATAGGGCATCTTGTCACTTTTATCCAATGAAGAATTGGATGAATGGTTGGTACTTTTAGATTTATGAATTTATCTTATAGTCATCTAGTTTCATGATGAACTCTTTTACATTATATTGTTTTAGTGATTTTAATAATTTTTAGGAGCTCTGCATGTGACTCTGTTGATTTCCCCATCCATTGATTTTGATTAATATTTTGTTTGTGCATAAATGGTGTTCAGACAATGAATCCTAAAACTCAAATAGTTAGCATTTGTTGCAATAACTGATTATGTCTTTAGATAATATTTTTTATCAACAAAATGTTGATGCTATTAGAAATAGTGAAGAGGGGTGAATAGAAAGCTAGGTTTATACTAACATGAACTTGTGGGTCATTTTTACCATTTCTTATGTTTTCTCAGAATGTAGGACTGTAATTAAATTGCTCATTGTTCATATGCTAAGTAATATTATTTTCCAAGATTAATGATCAAGAAAATTAAATTGTATATCTTATATTTTTTTTGAAAATTGTTAAAGATGGTTTGGCATGGATATATTTCATGCAAGTGTTCGCAAAAATTATTGGGAAATTTTTCCTGAAATTTATAGAATGTAGATCAATAGTTAATGATAGGAAAATAATGGTTTCACAACTCATCTTGTTTTTTCCATTTTATGGGGACTAATGTCATTGATCATAATTTACTCCATAGGTCATATTCTAGAGATTTCCTTTACAAGTATTTAGAGATTTCCTTGGACTTAAGTATGTATGCAATATTTCTCCCAAATTAAACAAAGTCGAGGGTTGAAAATATTTTCTCCCTCTATTCAATGGAAATGAAAAATTGAATGGACATACCTGTATTATGCATCACACTCCAATATCATAATATATTTTAGTTTTGACCCTTGGAATATAATATGTAATAAATCATGTATTATTTCTACTCACACTATTTTGTGTCAATACTTTTCCATATAATAAATCCTAGTTGGCCCTAAACATATGTTGCTTGAATGAAGTAGTGTATTTTAGGGTGACTAAATGGCCCAAGTCACAAAGGAAAGATTCTAAGTCCATAAACTAGTGATATTGGAAAAAATAAAGTGATAATCCAATGGATGATTCATTTGGAAAATCATGAAAGTGAAAATTGATCAGAAGCATAAAAAAGACAAGGTGCTCATAAAAAATAGTATAAAAATATTGAATTTACAAATTGAAAATGCACAAGTGATTAATTAATTAAGAAAATGGTTTCTCAAGGATTGACTCTCTTCAGGTCAATTATAATCACATCCCATGGGGGCTCATATGTGTGTGACACACTGCTAGATGTTGAGGTGCCTATCAATGTTGAGATCACACAAACATAGTGAGACTCTAGCTAAGGGGAAATTGCAATCCCACTCCTAGATGGAGGGAAGGGATTTGTTGATGGGTACTAAATCCCCTGATTCAACAACAAGAACCAAACCTTCCACCGAGGCCCAATTAGACTCTGCAGCGTTTGGAGTGGAATGGTTCTCCAAATCTTGCGATCTTGCCAAACTATAGATGGGATTTGTGTTTTCTGATGAAGGATCTTCCTTCAGTTAGGGGAGTTATTTTTTCTCATTTCTCTTGGGTGGGGTTGGTATAAGAGATGCAAGCCAGTATAAACCAACTTGAAAAATAACATGACATAAGTTTTAACTAGTGGGAAGAGGTCGAGCTTGGGATAACCCACTGCTCAAACATGCTGACAATTATTCTATGCCATAGGGCCTAGTACTAATACATTAACCAAATCCACATCCAACTATTGTCTGAGAAAAATCTAATTAACAGAAGAAAACACATACATAATAAAGATCATGGTATGCAAAATAATTCATCTACCATAACTTTCATCACATAACAACACAACGATTTATCTTCATCATTAAAGCAAAGAACATCAAGACATTGAGCCAGATAACTTCAAAACAAAATTAATTACTCTTACGCATTTACTGCATCATTCATGTAACAGGAAAGGAAGTAATTCTTCTCCAACTCCAATCACATACATATGATGAAAATATCTTGTCTTTGGTCCATAAGGAATTCTCAATTCACAACAGTCTAAAAATAATTATCAACGACCAAAAAGGAATAGTTATTACAACAACGATCGACCTTTGACTAATCGGTCGATGTCTCTATTTATAATCTAAAATCAAACTGTAATTAATGGCTAAATATAGTTTGGACCAAACAAAAATTGCCACGTGGCGTGGTCATCAAATAGTTTCTTGGACAGTCCATCCGGGATATTTCTTGAAAAGGGTGACCTCTTTGATACTCAGGCCAACAAATCTTCGTAGGTTTGAGTCCATGGGACTCTGCGTTGTTCCATTAGGGATACGTATACTCCTCTGATATCGAATGCATGCATTCAAAACTTCATCAAACTAGATTTTTAGTAGTTAAAATATAGTCCGAGCTTTGATCGGGTATTTCACGAACAATTGTACTAGTCTTAGCTTCGTATAGACTATCTTAGCACATATTTCAGCCTATAGCAAGTCTCGTTCGGTGGGTGTCTTGAGTCAATAAATGATCGGGGACGCCACACTCGAAGAGCCCAGAAACCTTTATTACACCGATGATTCAACTTCAATGTTCTTTTTGAATCCTTCGGCGAAATCATAGGACGAACTTTGTTCGATAATCGGGGAGGTTTATTTCCTGCATTTAAGACAACGGAGTTTAGCGATTTCAAAGAAATTTGTGATAAGACGTAAATAAATTGAAAAGAATAATACGTACCTATGTAGCCCGCTAGTTTCAGTCATTTAATATTTACTTGATCTTAGTCTCTATTTTGAATGTCTTGTGATGACCTTGCCAAATTCATCGCTCCTTTGGTTAAATGGAATTATGTCAGTGCATCATGGGGTGGAAAATCAAGTACAACATTATGAACGCTTTAAATAGTCATTTTAATTATTCGACCTTTGGTGCCCAAAAGAGACGTCGAAGGCGAGCGTGCACGTGTATACTTCCCAAAGGGTCAGACACCATAAAAGGAAATCTGTTAAATGATTCCAGAATCCGTATTATCAAGCGTGTAAAACATTATTAGTCGAATAACAGAGGTTTGGAGCAAGGTTGGGAAGATCGTATCGGACGTTACCTGTAACTCTGTTTGGCGGCGTTTACATGCTCTGGATTGCATCTGTTGAACAGATATGGTGCGTTGAGTATTTAATCACCATGTCACGGGGCATGAGTGTCTTATTGGCATGCTCTCTTTCTCTCCTCTGGTTTTTCTATAAATTCAGGGAGTTCTGGGGAAAACTTACGCTCATGACGAGCTTACATTCTCGTGAGTTCTAGTATGGCGAATTTGTCTTGGTGAAGTCCTCTATAGATGTTCCCTGTCATCTGCGGATGCTTGAGTTGTCATGTTGTTGCATAATGGCATCCCATTTCAATAGGGGGCAGGGTCTGCGGAGTAGTCTAAGTGCCAGACCCGAGCCCCAGCGTGCCTAGGGTTATTTTTTGTTAGCCTCCCATGTTCTTGAAAGTCCAACAAGGGGTATAGGTCTTTGCATGGAGATGGTGTCATCATTTCCTGTGAAGCTTGGGGTGGAAAAGGATACGTCTAACAGAGTTATGATGGGAACCATGTTTTATCAGGAGCCGAAACCGCGGGGAAGAGGGAGGCCTAAAAAGGGTACGAAAAAGGGGAAGGAGGACTGCCTCCCGATTGACCTAGGCATATGTTCAGTCATTGAGTATCCCATGAGGTTTACCCACTGGTCGGTTCCAGTTGGGACTACCGGTAGGGGAGGTCAGAGGGGAAAAGGAGGTGAAAGAGCATCAAGTTCTCCCGACGACAGTTCTTCTCAGCAGATAGAATGGGCTAAACTGATGATAGTCGAACTCTACCAAGAGAACAAAGATCTGCGATGTTAGTTAGCGGTGAAATATCAGGATATACCATCATCGTCGGGTCGTGTAGGAAGCACAGTTTGGATGCAGAGGCGGCTTCAAGAAGCACAAGATACAATTGTGTAGATGCGCGAGGTGCAATAGACGATGGGAGAGATGAACACAGTGCAAGGCGTAAGTAGTAACTTAGGGAAAGGCATAGTGGGCGATCTTGTGCCTTGCACTTCTCCTGGGTGATGCTTGGGAAAAATTCCCTTTTTCTCTTCTGTTGTAAAGAAATTCATCCTTTTACTACCATCGAGCCGGTTGGTCGCAATGTTGACGTGGCATAGTTGTATGTGACACGGATTTGGTGGGACCCCTTTAATACTAAGTATCAAGAGTATTTTGAATGTATTATTCTTTCTTATGGATGCAAAGGGAAAAAATTGACTGTGTTTTCTCATCATAAATCATTAGGTTGCACAAATTATTAGATCTTGTAATCGTTATTGTGGCACTATGGGTTCGTTGATATGTTTCCTTTTGTAAAATTTATGGTATCAATTGATGCTTACGTGGCGTTATCGACCCCAGATCATTAGAAACATTTAGCTATAAAAGGAATCCATTGATAAATAAGGATATTACTTGGGACCTTGCTTGCGTCAAAAATAGTAAAACTAGATACTATGGGTTCCAACATCCGGTGGTATTGGAAAAAGGTAAGTTTTTTTATTCACAGGTTAACACATTATAATGTCTTTGAAGCCTAAAAAATATCGGGGTTGGAGGTCGACGATGTTTCTCCTTACTTTGGTGTGGTGCTCACTATTACCTTTTTCTTTCCGAAATCAAATCTAAAGTTGTTCGTAAGAAATAAATGCTTTCATGGACCAACGCCGATGAAGGTCAGTACTCGGCTACTTTGACTTTCTAAATGATTTTCACCACCTTTATCTCTCACCGATGATGGATTTCTCAAGTGAGTCGGGGAAACTCTGGGTCGTCGATTCATGCAGACAGTCGACGAAGAAGATTAAGTGGTACCCAAAAATGAAAATATTCATAGATTTTTTAGGGTGTGTTGAGTGCTCAACAATTGGCAATTCATTGGGAGAATGCAAGATCTCTGATTCTTCTTTTCTTCCCGCACACAATTTACATATATTACAATATATTTATTTATTTATTTATTATTATTATTATATATATATATATATTATTCAATGAAAATATCGTTTCAGGGCTTGGCCATTTATTGAGAGGGCATCAAGTTTCCTCCTCAGGTTTTGAAATCAATAGGTACCTACACCGATTCGCTTGGCTACTTGGAAGGGGCCAAGCCATAGGCTTTGAAACTTAGAGTTTTTTCCATTAGGTTTGTTTTCTTTGTCCCACTTAAGAACTAAGCCTCCTACCTCGAAGGCCTTTTCTTTAGCCTTATGCTTATCAAACCATCGTTTCACTATCTATTGGTGAGACAAGAATTTTGACTTAGCCTTTTATCTCTCTTCCTCCCACATGAGCAGAGTGTCGATTCTCTATTGCATGGCCGACGAGGGTTCTTCCTGGTATTCTTGGGCCAATTGAAGAGATGGCAGATAGAGCCCATTTGGGAGGATAGATTCTTGCCCGTAGACTAAGAAGTATGGGGAATTTTCTATGGCTTATTTGGGTGTGACCCTATCGGACCATAGGGCATTATGAAGTTGATTATGAAAATTTCTCTGGTTATCTGTAACCATATTTTTTAGTATCCTTACCAGGTTTTTATTAGTCAATTTTTCCACCCCGTTCCCCTGCGGGTAGTAGTTTGTAGATTATTTGATTATAATTCCTTTATCCAAAGAAAACTCAGTCAATAGGGTAGAACAAAAGTAGGTTTCATTATCAAAGACCAGAATAGAGGGGACACCAAACCTTGTGATCAAATGTTGTTCTATAAATTGTATCACTACCTTCTCGTTTACATGAGTCAGAGGAATGGCCTCTACCCATCTGGTGAAATAGTCGGTAGCAGTAAGAATGTACTTGTGGAGTTTTGAGGAACTAGGAGTAATCTCTCCTATGATATCCAACCCCCACTGCTCAAAAGGCCTCGAGATAGTCATAGACTGAAGTGGGATTGATGCCCTTTTCTCCTTTTCGGCACTTAATTGACAAGTCTTACAGTTCCTAGCGTGAGTGTGAGCATATTTAAACAAGGTGGACCAGTAATAGTCGGCTCTCAGAATCTTATGGGAGGTAGTGTTTCCTGTAAAGTGTCCTCCAGAGGGACTGTCATGGAGTTTTGTCATCACCTTGTCAGTGTCTTTTCATTTGAAACATCTCAATAATACCCCATCATAGTTGATCCAGAAGAGTATCGAATTTATAAGACGATACTGTGAAGATTTCAATCTTAGGGCTCTCCTTTCCTTAGGGTTAAGTTTTTGGGGACAAGCCCCGTGATGCAAAATATAAGTCAAATCCTTGTACCAAAAGTCTTATGTTGGGGAGTTGTATGCTACTTCGTTGCACCATAGTGCCATTTCATTTTCCCACCCGGAACCTTCATTTGCTTGATCTTGGGCTTCGGCTACAAGCTTGTGTAGACCTTGTCCTTTTACTAGATTGGTAGGTTTTATATCTAGATCAAATTCGTGGACTATTTCCATCCAGTTTCCCCTTCTTTCCCCCATTTCTTGTTGGGTAAACTGGTATCGGACCGCAGGGTGCGGCACAATCTCCTTAGTGTGATTTTTGAGAATACAGGACCTTAAATGCTTTACTTCCATGTAGACTTCATAGGTCTGTTTATCTATGGCATGATAATTGAGCTCGAATCCTTGAAGATTAGTACTCATAAAGGACATTGGGGATTCATTGTTGTCATCATCTTTCTGGGTCAAAACCGCTGCTAGCGATTGGTTGGAAGAAAATGTATAAAGGGAAAAGTCTCTGTTAAAATCGAGACTTCGCAACACCGGAGCACTTGATATGGTGGCTTTGATATTGTTGAAGGTGTCTTTTCTCTCATCATCCCACTTGAAATAGGCATCCTTGCGAATCATATTTTGCAAGGGTTTGATAATTTCGGCGAAATCTGGGGTGAATTTCCTCACAAAGTTGATTTGTTCGAAAAAGGACTGCATGGATTTCTTGTTATGGGGTACCGGGAGTTGAGATATGGCCTTAATTCATACTATATCTATGTAGATACCTGCTTGAGATATAATATGACATAACAACTTACCTTCCTTGACACCCAAGATGGTTTTCTTAGGATTCAGTGATATACCGTATTTTTGGCACCTTTCGAAAATCTGAGTTAAGTGTTGGATGTGTTCTTCCCTATTCTTCGAATACACTGTTACGTCATCTAAATATACTACCACACACCTATTGATAAGCCCCCTAAAATCCACATACATGGCCCTTTGGAAGGTTTCTCCTACATTGATTAACCCAAAAGGCATGTGTTTATAAGCAAAGGTTCCCCATTTGGTTTGGAAGGTGGTATTTAAACGATCTTCCTTTGAAACCAACATTTGGTTGTAGCCTGAGAAACCGTCTAGTAAGGAAAAACTCTCCGAGCCCGACATGGTCTGCAGGAGTTGCTCCATCGACGGGAACGGATAATTGTCCCTCTCTGAATCTCTATTGAGGTTCCGAATATCTATGCATAGTCGGATTTCGCCCGACTTTTTCCTTACCGAAACAAGATTTTCCACCCAGGCAGAGTGTCTGACCTGAAAAATTATCCTTGTGTCTAGAAGATTCCTTAATTCCTAGTACATGAGAGGCTCTAGGGATGGGTGATACTTCTAGAGATTTTGTTGGAAAGGTTTCATTTCAGGTTTTAACGGGATAGTGTGTTGAATAATGTGGGTATCGTACATTTTCAAATCCTTGTAGGACCATCCAAAGACATCCTAGTATTGTCTAAATAATTTGAGGTAGGATTTCCTCTCTTCCTTAGACATAGTTTTTCCGAGATTAACATTCTTCGGGTTCTTTGGAGTCCCAAGATTCACAGTTTCATGGAGGGGGAAAGAGCTACCAGTCTTCGCATTTTTGGGTCCTTTAAAATGACCCTTTAGATCAAACAGACTTTCTAGATTAGCTACCCCCTTTGGGATTGTGTGAGCTTTCATCTTTCCAACATCTTGTCCTATCTGGGAATTAGTTTCAGTTGTTTTCTCTCGGAACTCTTCATCATCTATGGCTAGGTCTTTGAAATTGTCTTGGTTGGTCAAGAAGTTTATGATTTGCTCGTCACCTTCAAAGACTTTCCAATTAGAGATATTGTTGAGCATCGATGGTTTGTAGAGAAGCTCCACATTGAATCAAGAGGCTTTATATTCTTCTAAAGGAGACAGTCGGGAAGCGGCTGCGGCCATGGAGTTGGCAAGAACGTTATTTTCTCTCGAGATTGTGGTGATATAGAAAGCATCAAAGTTGTTAAGGTCCTAACCCGCACATAGGTAGATCAATGTATTCAGATGTAATAAAGGTCAATATCAATAAGACCTTTCAATAAAATAGAATAAGGCGGATGTAAGAAGACCTAATAGAAGCTTCCGCTTCTAGAAGGATATTCCTCTAGATGCTTCTCTTAATAGACATATTAGTATAAATAAGAGTCGAGGGTATGAAAACCCTAGC
>ML787798.1:187830-204036 GCA_009831015.1 Picea engelmannii | reverse complement strand
ACAGGCTTACCCAAATCGGGGAATAAATCAGTGATAATGGTGGTGGTGGATCGCCTTTCCAAGTATGCTCATTTTTGTGCTCTTCACCACCCATTTACTGCATCCACGGTGGCCCAAATTTTCATGGATCAGGTCTTCAAGCTGCATGGTATGCCAAACTCTATTGTTTCTGATCGAGACCCAACTTTCACAAGCAATTTTTGGCAAGAACTGTTTAAGCTACAAGGCGCACAATTGCATCTCAACTCAACTTATCATCCTCAGACAGATGGTCAAACGGAAGTCGTCAACAAGTGTTTGGAAACATATCTGAGGTGCTTTGCCTCTGAAAAACAACACCAGTGGGCTTAATGGTTACCCCTCACCGAATGGTGGTACAACACTACATACCATACAACCACTCACATGACTCCTTTTGAAGCAGTGTATGGACAGAAGCCACCGTCAGTTCTCTCATACTTATCGGGTACCTCGAAGGTCCAGGCGGTTGACCAAACACTTATAGTCCGAGAGGATATTCTTCGTACCCTTAAAGAGAACTTGGTCATGGCCCAGAATAGAATGAAGCAGCAAGCTGATCAAGGTCGCTCGGAAAGTCAATTTGTAGAAGGGGATCAGGTGTTTCTGCGACTGCAACCATATAAGAAAACTTCCTTCAAGGCCGAGCAGTGTCAGAAGCTAGCACCCAAATTTTATGGCCCTTACACAGTTCTCAAGCATGTGGGACAAGTCGCATATTAGTTAGCTCTGCCAAGTCAGTCGAAGCTACATCTAGTTTTTCATGTTTCATGCTTGAAGAAGGTGATTGGAACCAGGTGCCAAATTCAAACCAACCTTCCAGAGTTAGCTGAAGAAGGATCCATTTGGCTACAACCAGAAGTAGTTTTGGACCAGCGGGAGCTTCGCCTGCGTCAGAGAACCGTCAAGGAAGTGCTAGTACAGTGGAAATATATGACTCCAACAGATGCCACTTGGGAACCAGCTACAATTCTGTAGGAGTTTCCACATCTCAAGCCTTGAGGACAAGGTTGTTTTTAAGGGGGCGGACATGAAGAGGTCCTAACCCGCACATAGGTAGATCAATGTATTCAGATGTAATAAAGGTCAATATTAATAAGACCTTTAAATAAAATAGAATAAGACGGATGTAAGAAGACCTAATAGAAGCTTCCGCTTCTAGAAGGATCTTCCTCTAGATGCTTCTCTTAATAAACATATTAGTATAAATAAGAGTCGAGGGTATGAAAACCCTGGCTTGGAGATTATTGTAACAGAGCGCTGCTCGACTGGAGGTTGCCCCCTCGAATAGGCCTGTGAACATTGCTATCTGATTCAAAGTGCTATTTCTATTGCTATTTCATATATCATTTATGTGTATTGTTAAGATTATGTTGTATATTTTACTGTTATTCTGTCATTTCTATCATTTCATTTATGTTCTGCATATTTTATATATCTGGTATCTTGCAAAAGCGCTCTATTAGCCTATGCACCTCCTGCTGGTAGTTATTAAGATGAGGCGAATTGTAATGAATAGTATTCCTCACTTGTCTAACAATGATCTCAGAATCCTCGAAAACCTTCAATTCCTTGACACCTAGATCGATGGATTTCTTTAATCCTTGCACTAGAGCTTCATACTCAACAGTGTTGTTGGTACATTCGAATTCTAGCCTCCAGGATAGGAAATAACATCGTCCTTTAGGATTGATAAGGATACACCCCGCTCCTGAACCTTCTTCTGATTTATATCCATCAAATCAAAGGGTCCAAATCTGTGGAAGGTAATCACCCTTTCTTCGTTCTATATCGATTTATTGCTTACCGATCTCTTGTCCCGTAAGCTCGATCGCAGGATTTTCGCAAAAGAGAGCATTTTCTATCGGCGTCGATGGTTCCTCTTGAAAGATTATTTTGGATTTTTGGGTAACAGGAACAACATACATTAGAGGAGAAAATTCCCCAAAGTGGGAATCACAGGAGTAATTTCCCAATACCGAGAAATCGGTAGACGTGGGTTCGTTCAGGGTTTCCAGGTCAATGATCGTATGCTTCAGATATCTTTCTCTGTCGATTCTGATCATGCTCTTGTATCCCTATAGTGGTAACCAAAGGTGTTCCCAGTCATTACTAAAATATCCATTTATCATTTTGGACCAATCATGACTCAGCAGTAGTCCATATGCCTCTAGGATATCTACTACGATGATGTCAATTATTTGCATGAAATTAGGATGTGTCGCTATCCTGATCATTACATCTTTGAGTTCTCCCATAACTTTGACTTGGGTTTTGTCCAATTGTATGACGTGCTTATCACTTCTGAGAGGGAAAACACCCAATTTCTTACAAACAACCAAGGGAATTACATTAGAGGACGCCCCAGAATCTACCAAGCAATTGTGAAGATTCCTGTTGAAAACTTTGAATGTTAAAAGGAAGGGTGGTACAAAAGGCTTTTCCTTCCTACCTTCAAAGTAGGTATTTATGGTTGTCTTGCTTTCCAAATCTGTCAAGGATTGTATTTATGGTATTTATGGTCGTTGCCTATAGTCAGGTCTTCTACCAAACTCAGGGATTGCAAAAAAAAGCCTTTCTACTAAGGAATCCTACATATATCCATAACCGATATATTAGCCTTCATCTTTTTCAAATATTCGACTACGTTGTAATCCATTTTGGGAAATTCCTTGGTATGGATGCTTATAGGATTTTCACCAGGAGAGAAAGGTATTTTTGGGCGATTAGGAGTTAACTTACCTTGTGGGGCCCGGGCAACGTCAACATTTTTTGAGCTAGGTTGACCTTTACTACGCATTTGTGCTACTGAAAATTTCATGGGTTGTTCTCAAGACTCAAACAGATCATCCGAAGATGTGATTACGTCAAGATCCCATATAAACATGGATGTGTCTCATGCTGGGTCAGCTTCTTCCTAATCGGAAATATTAATGGCCAGACTTCTTGACTGTTCGGTAAGTGAGACTTCGTCCAGAAAACGATTGGCCATTAAGTTCATGGGGTGGACCCATTGAGGTCATTCTCTTTCAGAATGGTTCTTTCGGTGATAAGTGTAGAAAGAATCATACACAACATTCCCTAGGTCAATGTTTAGGTTGGTTGGGGGAGGTTCAATTGCTTTGAAAGGATGGTTTATTTTAAATAAAGTCTTATAGGGTCTTTGGCCTTGGTTTCCTTCCCCTGCACTTCTTTTCATGTCTATAATCTAATTTGATAGTTTCTTGACTATGCACTGCAGATCTTCTATATCTCCATTACCTTTATTAGGAGCCTGTTCAACCAGGTTCCCCGATGATCTAGTCAGAAGGATCCCTCTCCTAGGAGGGGGTTGATTTTATTTTCTTACTATAGAGGCTTGGCCTTGTTTACATCCTTTCATCTGAAATTCTATCGTCTTGGCCTCTTATAAATTCTCCGCGAGGGTTTTCTTGGCATCTCTTTTAACGAACATTTAAATAGAAGCTGGAAGCACGTTGGCATAAACCTCAATCTGTAATTCTTGAGTGGGTTTCACCACGGGATGGAATTTGTTTAATATGGTTGTGAATATTTGATTGAAATCCTTGACCCTTTATTTTGGGGTCATGGTGGCTGCAAACAACTCAACCATCAGAGCTCATGTAGTAGTTTCTTCCACAAATTTGTCTAGAAAATCCTTTTGGAATTTAGTCCAGCGAGTTATAGATCCTACCAGCAAATTAAAAGACTACGTGGAAGCAGAGTTTTCAAACATGTAGGGAAAAAGTATACATACTACGTATTCATGTTGAAAGTTCATAAGTCTGATCTCAAGTATGAATTTCTTGATGTGGTCTTCAAGAAACCCTGAAGTTTCAGGATTGTACTTGGGAAGCAGCTTTTTTTGGGTGCCGGGGAAGATTGTGTACTCGTCTAGGGATGGTCAGGGCATCTCTGGCCAACCAAGGATAGTTGTCTTGAAGTGGAACTTCTCTTTCCTCCTCATGCCCATTGTTCACTTCCATATCTTCAGAGTCAAAGTCAAGTTCTTCTTCCTCCAAAAATTCTTCAGGCTCGAGGATATCTCTGGCGGACGTTTCAGGGATGAGATCAAGAGGTTCTTGGATTTTGGTGATCATGAAGTCTATTAAGTCTTCGACGGAGTGTATGAAAACTTCTTTGGGAGTGATAACCACCAGTTTTGTTTTTTTTTTCTCTGAGGGAGGATGGGAGTTAGGGACAACGTGTCGATCTGTTGGACATAGCCTCTGGTGATTCTCCTAAATTGATTCACTTCCTCGTGAGGGAAGGGGTAGGGTATTTTAGGGTGAAAATGTTCTTCCTCGGACTTGGGTGATTTACTTATTTCGGGAGTACTCAGTAATCATGGGTTGTCTGTTGGATGACTAGCCATGCATCTAGACAGTAACGAATCTGTAGATTGTTCAAAATGTTATATAATTTATATGTTCAACCATTCATTCTCATGCCCTCCTTCTAGCGCCAATTCTATTGATGGGGCCTAAATTCCCTAATTCAATAGCAGGAACCACACCTGCCACCGAGGCACAATTAGACTCTACAGTGTTTGGAGTGGAATGGTTCTCCAAATCTTGCGATCTCGCCAAACTATTGATGGGATTTGTGTTTTCTGGTGAAGGCTCTTCCTTCAGTTAGGATAGTTATTTTTACGTATTTCTCTTGGGTGGGGATGGTATGAGAGATCCAAGCCAGTATAAACCAACTTGACAAATAACAAGACAAAATTTTTAACTAGTGGGAAGAGGTCGAGCATGGGATAACCCACTTCTCAAACATGCAGATAGTTATTCTATGCCACAGGGCCTAGTACTAATACATTAACCAAATGAGAATCCAACTACTGTATGAGAAAAACTAATTAACATAAGAAAACACATATGTAATCAAGATCACGGTAAGAAAAATAATTCATCTACTATAACATTCATCACATAACAACACAACGATTTATCTTCATCATTAAAGAAAAGAGCATCAAGACATTGCACCAGATAACTTGAAAACATAATTAATTGCTCTTACTCATTTACTGCATCATTCATGGAACAGGAAAGGAAGTAACTCTTCTCCAAATCCAATCACATACATGTGATGAAAATAATTTGTCTTTGGTCCAGAAGGACTTCTCAATTCACAACAGTCTCAAAATAATTATCAACAACCATCGACCCTTGACTAATCAGTCAATGTATCTATTTATAATCTAAAATTCAACTGTAATTAAGGGCTAAATACAGTTCGGACCAAATAAAAATCGCCACATGGCGTGGTCATCCAAAAGTTTCTTGGACAGTCCATGCGGGATATTTCTTGAAAAGGGTGACTTCTTTCATACTCAGGCCAACAAATCTTTGTAGGTTTGAGTCCATGGGAATTTGTGTTGTTCCATTAGGGCTATGTATACTCCTCTGATATCAACTACATGCATTTAGAACTTCATCAAACTAGCATTTTAGTAGTTACAACATAGTTTGAGCTTTGATCGGGTATTTCACAAACAATTCTACTCGTCTTAGCTTCGTATCGGCTATCTTTGCACATATTTCAGTCGACAGCAAGTCTCATTCAATGGGTGTCTTGAGTCGATAACTGATCGAGGATGGCACACTCAGAGAGACCAAAAACCTTTATGGCGTTGATGATTCAGCTTCAATGTTATTTTTTAATCCTTTGGCGAAATCATAGGAAAAACTTTGTTCATTAATCGAGGAGGTTTCTTTCCTGCAATTAAGACAACAAAGTTTAGCGATTTTAAAGAAATTTGTGATAAGACGTAAATAAATTGAAAAGACTAATATGCACTTGTGTAGCCTGCTAGTTTTAGTCATTTAATACTTACTTGATCTCAGTCGCTCCTTCGAATGTCTTGTGATGACCTGGATGAAGCCATCACTCCTTTGGTTAAATGGAATTATGTCAGCGCATCATGGGGTGGAAAATCAAGTACAACATTATAAATGCTTTAAATAGTCATATTAATTAATCGACCTTTGGTTCCCAAAATAGATGTCGAAGGCGAGCGTGCGCATGTATACTTCCCAAAGGTTCAGACATCATAAAAGGAAATTCATTAAATGCTTCCAGAATCTGTATTATCAAGCATGTAAAACATCATTAGTCGAATAACGGAGGTCTGGAGAAAGGTCGGGAAGATCGTACCAGACATTACCTATAACTCTGTTTGGCTACGTTTACATGCTCTGGATTGCATCCGTCGAACAACTATGGTGCATTGAGTCTTTAATCACCATGTCGCGGGGCACCAGTGTCTTATTGGCACACTCTGTTTCGTGACTCTATTTTTTCTATAAATTTGGGGAGTTCCGGGGAAAACTTACGCTCATGCTGAGATTACATTGTCGCGCGTTCTGGTATGGAAAATTTGTCTTGGTGAAGTCCTGTATAGATGTTCCATGTCCTCTACAGATGGTCGATTTGTCACTTTGTTACATAATGGGATCCCCTTTCAACAGGGGGAGGGATCTGTGGAGTTTCCGAAGTGCCAGCCCCGAGACTCAGCATGCCTGGGATTCTTTTTTGTTAGCCTCCCATGTTCCTAAAAGTCCAACAAGGGGTGCAGGTCTTGGCATGGAGACAGTGTCAGCATTTCCTATGAAGCTCGAGGTGGAAAAGGATACATCTAATAGAGGTATGAAAGGAAACGTGTTTCCTCAAGAGCCAAAACTGCGGGGAAGAGGGAGGCCCAAAAAGGGTACCAAAAGGGGGAAGGAGGACTACCTCCTAGCTGAGCTAGGTGTACGTTCAGTCGTTGAGGAGGCCATGAGGTTTACCCACTGGTTGGTTCTAGTTGGGACTACTGGTAGGGGATGCTGGAGGGGAAAAGTAGGTGAAAGAGCACTGAGTTCTCCCATTGAGAGTTCTACTCAGTAGTTAGAACGGGATAAACTGACGATAGTCGAACTCTACCAAGAGAAACAAGAGTTGCAACATCATTTGGTGGTGAAATATCAGGATATACCGTCGTCGTCGGGTCATGTAGGAAGCACGGTTTTGCTGCAGAGGTGGCTTCGGGAAGCACAAGATACAATTGTGCAGTTGCACGAGGCGCAACGAATCGCGGGAGAGAAGAACATACTGCAAGGCGTAAGTAGTAACTCAGGGAAAGGCATAGTGGGCGATCTTGTGCCTTGCACTTATCTTGGGTGAAGCTTGGGAAAAATCCCCTTTTTCTCTTCTGTTGTAAAGAAATTTGTCCTTTTACTGCCACTGGGCCAGTTGGTCATGGTGTTGACGTGGCTTAGTTGTATGTGATGCGGATTTGGCGGGACCCCTTTAATACTAAGTATCGGGAGTATTTTGAATGTATTATTCTTTCTTATGGATGCAAAGGGAAAAAATTGACTTTGTTTTCTCATCATAAATCATTAGGTTGCACAAATTATTAGATCTTGTAATTGTTATTGTGGCACCGTGGGTTCGTTGATATGTTTCCTTTTATAAAATTTCTAGTATCAATTGATTCTTGCGTGGCGTTATTGACCCCAGATCATTAGAAACATTTAGTTATAAAATGCATTCATTGATAAATAAGGATATTACTTGGGACCTCGCTCGCATTGAAAATACTAAAACTAGATACTACGGGTGACGACATCGGGTGGTATTGGAAAAAGGTAAGTTTTTTTATTCATAGGTTAACACATTATAGTGTCTTTGACACCTAAAAAATATCGGGGTCGGAGGTTGGCGATGTTGCTCCTTAATTTGGCGCGGTGCTCACTATTACCTTTTTCTTGCCGAAACCGAATGGATCGGCCTTTGGCGAAATCCTTCTTGAAGTTGTTCGTAGGAAAGAAACGCTTTCATAGGACGACGCCAATGAAGGTCGGTAATCATCTACTTTGACTTTCAAAATGATTTTCACCACCTTTATCTTTTTTCGATGCTGGATTTCTCAAGTGAGTCGAGGAAACTCTGGTTCGCCGATTCGTGCAGACAGTCGACGAAGAAGATTAAGTGGTACCCAAAAAAGAAAATATTAATAGATTTTTTAAGGTGTGTTGAGTGCTCAATAGTGTCAATACCAATATACATGAACTAATTTCCCTAACATACAATCCCAATAGTTGAATAAATATAATAGATGTGTACACATTCATGTGTGTAATGATCTCTAGGAGCAAGTGAAATCTATTTCCAAGGAATCATTGAGGAGTTGGGTGGGGTAGGAGGTGGAACCTCTTGTCAATGATGTACTGGGGTAGGAGGTGGGGACCTCTCTTGATGGGGTGAGGGATGCATGAAAGAGGTGGGGGGTGTGATGGATTAGCGATGTTGCTTGGTTTTGAATGTACAATGGACCCAATACTCAATGATTTTTCGATAGAAATTGGTAAAATGACTTTCATGTCCATAAAGACTGCATGGGTTACTATTCCAAGATCCAACTAACATGGAACTTAACAAATAGTGGAGGGTTTTTCTAACTACTTGAGGCTATGATATCAGTTAAAGAGATGGTTTGGATGATGTTGGAAGATTCATTTGAGGGAGTGCTACCAATGTGGCATGAAAATGTGTGAGATATGAGAAATGGTGTGTGTAATATCCATATGATAAGAATATGGCATAAGGGTGGTTTATATGCAATGAAGTTGTGTGCACTATGGTAGGATCCTTTCAATCAAGAATCATATATTTCAATCTAATAAATCCTTATAATAGAATATTGGTCTCCCCCTTACATTAACATTTCTCCCATAGAATATCAACTAGCATTTTTGTATTCTTTAAATGACTCTACAAGTTAGGTAGTACTATGACCAAGGATAACTAATGTTCTATTCCAATCCATTGAATTCTCTGTATTTATTCTTACTCCACTAGACACTCTTTCCACTAGTTGTTATATCATGAAGTGGTGGGATCGTATAGTGTTAGATTCTCTATATTTTCTATTGAAAAAATGTTCATATAAGGTGGAAGACTAAGTTTGTAAGCATTATTTCCAACCTTCTCCAATATTTTGAAAGGCCCATGTATCTTAGGATTTTTATTTTCTTTCATGATTCTTGTAACCTTTATGTTTAAAGAGTGGTAAGAAACTATGTCTCAAAATTAGAAGGTCTTTTAATATTGATCATGTCTCACCTCGTATTCTCTAGAGATTTCTTCAATTTCTATAGAACTTGAAAGACTGTATGAACTTCTCTTCTTTCAATGCGTCACTCAAGGAATTTTCCCTAGATTGAAGTTTTCCATATAAAACATTTAATGGTGATGTTGGAAAATGTACAATTTTGTTTTCCAAAATAGGACTTACTGGTGGAAGTGTGTACAAACATATTATAAAAATGTTGCATGAAAACTAAATTTTGATCCCATTTCCTTGGGTGCCTCAAATGACTCTACAAGTTAGGTACTTCTATGATCGAGGCTAAAAAAATCTTCTATTTCAATTCTTCAAATGATATTTATTTAATCTTACCCCACTAGATGTACCCTTTCCACTAGTTGTTGTAGCATGAAGTGTGGTTACAACCACTAAAACAAATGCTATGAATTTTCTTAAAATATTTGGTATCCCTGAAAAAACTCCTAATTTATGTAGAACTAGTTTCCATAGGCCATTTAAGGATGACCTTTGTATTTGTAGGATCAATATTCAACTCACCCTCACCAATCACATTCCCCAAGTACACCAAGCACTACTTAACATACTCACACTATTTTTTTTTTAGTAACTACTAATGTTTCATAACTTTTTCTAACACTTCCTTCATGTGTATCACATGCTCCTACCAAGTATATTTTAACAAATAAATCTTGGAATCAACACAACACATCATTCATTAAAGATATAAAAGTAGTTGATGCATTACCCAAATCGAAAGGAATTACTAGGCATTCATGCAATCCTTTCTTCATCATGAAGGGAGTCTTCCAAGTGTCTTCTTCCTTGATATAGATTTAATTATACTCAAATTTTAAATCTATCTTGGTAAAATACTATTCATGTTGCAACTGTTATAACAACTCATCAATCTAGAGGAAAACATATTCATTCTTGAGAGTGATATTTTTTTAGCTTAGTAGTCAATGTACGTTCTCCAAGTCCCATCCTTATTTGGTACAAAAATGACACACAAACCACATGGTGAGATACTTGGTCTTATGAATCCTTCCTCAAAAAACTCTTGCAAATGCCTCTTCATTTTATTCGAAATATAATGTGGAATGTCTATACATTGATATGTTTGGTAAAGGAGAATGTATAAGTAATTATGACTTGTGCTCCACTTCCCTTTTATGTAGGAAACCATTTGAATCTTGAAATGTTAAGTACCTGATTAGATCCAAAGATAAATCTCAAAATAAACCCACAATATCAACAAGAATAATCCAAACCATTCACCAAATATTGAACACAAGGAATAGAGAAAACCATTGACTTAGGGTAACACCATATATTAATCCTTAAGGAAGGATAATACTCTTGAAGCAATACTTGCTTGTTACAATGACCATATTATTCACTATGTTTCATTACATTGCTTACACTTCTTTATATAGGTCTCTCTATCTCCTAGGAATATTTTAGAGAGCCTTCTCACATTTATTACATCTAACTACCATAGTGGGCCTTTATTAATATAGTGGACCTAGTCCACCTTACATTGAATGACCACATTCTCATATATTAAATGACTTCCACTAATAATACATAACCGCATTCCCATTGGGTACCTCCCTAGGTATACTACATTCCATCCCCCGTCACATGTTTTGTCCTCGAAACACGAGAAGAAACCATACAATATGAACGGATAAACAATGTAACCAATTGGTACCAAGTATGACCATCCATCCATCCCAATGGAAGTCGAACATGATGTCCATCTTCTTCCTTGACACCCTTCTCTTGCTCTGCATCATGTCGGGGTTCTCATGGGATTGTTTCTATATCCTAATATCTTCCCGTAGTGCTAGGAGTCCTCCACACACCTTCTTTTGATTGGTTTCATTTCTGGTTCCCTACTGGTGCATAAATGTGTTGATTGTCACGCCCTTTTCTAGATGATTGTTGTGTTTCTATATGATGTGGATGGCGATATAAAACAACTGTAGGAATTTGTTCTTTTTTCTTCAAATCTGCAACACATTGTGCCTTTGAGTAAATGACCTCCTTAGCTTCCTAAATGTGTCCTTCATGTGGTTTTGCTTCATCTCCTTATGTATACTCTGCCTCTGATTCAACTTCAGACTTGACAATAAATTATTTGTTGGTCACCATGGGCCCATCATTTTTACTAAGAGACACATCCTGCAACGTGATTTTCTTTTTCTTGTACCACAAATTCAAAAACTTTTTTTTCACATTAAAATTAATGGTACCCATTGATTCTGTCCAAGGATATCCCAAAACAATATCCACTTCATCCATATCCATAACATAAAAATCTAAATGCAACACATATTTATCCATACTAAGGTTCAAATCTTTAATTTTTTTAACATTTTCACCCTCAACTTGTGTGCTTTGAATATCCTTTGTAGGAACTTGCATTTTATTAACCAACTGAACATTGATAAAATTATGCATGCAACTAGGGTTAATTGAAACAATAATCTTCTCCTTATGAAAACAACCATGAACCTGTAATATACATTTTCTACTTGAAAATAAACTTGTGGGGAATTCTTTATCCTTAATCTTGGAACAAGACCACTTGTCTAAAACTAAATTTTCATATTCTTTATCCGAAAGTGCAGAAATATCTTCAGGTTTAACCTCAAACCACCAGTTAAGAGCATCATCCCTTAAATTTATACATAGTCCATTTCACCATATGAAGCCACATGATGACTTTATATTTTTGATATATTCTTCAATACTAGGGCCATCATCTTTTCCATTAAAATGTATCATTCTTGAAAGAAATCTACAACAAAATCTAGGGTTTAAAAATAGCTTACGATAGAAAATCGTAGTTTTTTTGCGGAAAAACCCTGAAAAATGACCGAATGTAAAATGTTCATAGCTTTACTTTTGGAACTCCATTTCGGGTGATTTTTTTTCAAATCGGGTATTTTTCCGAGAGATATGAAAATATAATTTATTTTTTTCCAAATTATACTCAGAAAGTTTCATATCTGAACTTGAAGCGCGCTGCCCTCTTTTTTCCCTAGAAAAATTCTGCAGAATGAGTTAAAACATTCTCCCCTTCTTTGGCCAAGGAAAGTGTTCTGATACCAATTGTTAAGTACCTGATTATATATTAAGATAAATCTCAAAATAAACCCACAATATCAAAAAGAATAATCCAAACCATTCATCAAATATTGAACACAAGAAATAGAGAAAACCCTTGAGGTAGGGTAATACCATATATTAATCCTTAAGCAATGATAACACTCATCAAAAAATACTTGCTTGTTACAATGACCATATTCTTCACTATGTTTCATTACATTGCTTACACTTCTTTATATATCTCTCTCTATCTCTTAGGAATCTTCTAGAGAGCCTTCTCACATTTATTACATCTAACTACCATAGTGGGTCTTTATTAATATAGTGGACCTAGTCCATCTTATATTGAATGACCAATTCTCATATATTAAATGACATCCACTAATAATACATAACCTCATTCCCATTGGGTACCTCCCTAGGTATACTACATGAAACACTTCTCTATAAGCCTCAAAAAACTATTATATCTAACACTTATGTTCTTCTGTATGCATCCTTCCATGGATTATTTGTCATCCATTGATTTGAAATCTTTTTGGTTCTAACTCAATAAGAGAGGTACATACTTATTTCTTGAGTTGATTAATTTCTTGGCTTTATGGGATCTCACTAAAGAGACCTCATAATTACCTATATATGTATTGATGCTAAAATATTCACCATATTTAATCAAGCGATGTTGGTTTCCCTTCTCATAAAAAGGTGAGATATTACATACATGTATGGGTTACAAAAAAACTATGTTAGAGCAATCAAAATATACAACATTGACTTCTAACCCATCAATAACATTTGCACTAGTAACAAATATAAGGATACATGTTTAGTAACTTTTAATTCTACGTCCTTGTTCACCCATCCCAAAGAAAATGGATAAGGGTGATCAAGGATCTCTAAACCAAGCTTACTTACTAAATCCTCTTTAATGAGGTTAACCTCTTAACTAGAATAAAACAATGCATTAACCTTATTCTTATTAATATGAATCTTGATATGTAACTCTGTCACCTCCTTCTCCTCTTTTGCATTGTTGCATAGACTTCTAATTGTTGCAACCAAGGATTTGATTTTAAGTGTTTGCCTCATATTCTTCAAAGAGATTGACATTGACCTTTGCTTCCACTTTAAACAAGTATTGGTAATATTAGTTACTAGAGTTCCCTTTTTTGGGCTTCATTTTCTCCTTCTCTTTCCTTGGCTCCTCATGATATTTTGCGTTCTCATGAGTTTTGAGTTGCTCTGAAAATGGGTTGATATTTATCTTGTGAGTGATCATGAGTAAGGAAAAAATCTTGGAAATTTCAACCACTTGAACTATCAACATTGTAAATCTTATTTCACCTTCATCAAAGGGTCATTATTAGTACTCATCTTCCATTTCATAAATTTGTGACTTCTTATTAAACTTTCTTCTATCAATCTTGGAATCCACAAGGTGGAAATATCTAGTAGGTTAGATTCTGTAAGTAGGGTATGCATACATTGCACTTAGATCATACAAATTCCCAAATAAAATTGCTCTGATACCACTATGATTTATAAATTCTCTTGGATATTTCAATGCATGGATTACCAAAACAAGTCTACAACTACAATGACTACAATGAGACTATACTCGACCAATGTTTTTGTAATCTAAAAAAGGTTCTCATCTCGTGGGACATGATCCCTTTCGGTGCATGATAGATCTAGAGTTAAGATGGTTTTAGACTGGTTCTTATATATATATATATATATATATATATATATGGCACATGTCAAATCCATGTTGAGTACATAAGGAATTACACCTTTCCCTCATACTTAGTTGTAAAAATTACCTTTCGACAAAATAAACACACCAAGCATTTTCTTGGACTAATATTACATGAAAAGTAAAAAAGACAAACATGATAACACAAAAAATTACCATAAAATTTCTAAAGTCCAATTTCATTTTATTATGTTTGTTAATTTTAAAGTTTGTTGCATAATATGTGGTGCAATTTCTTCTCTTTATGTTTGCATTGTGTGAAAAAGTTTCTCATCAACATAAAACTTGAAAGAGCGTTCAAATGGAGGATGGTTTCCACCTATCTCTACCCTCTTGAATATTATCTATTGGATTCTTACCCCACTAGAAAACCTTTCCAATAGTTTTTATAGCATGAAGTGTTGCTACAACCACTAAAAATGATACTATGAACTTTCTTAAAATATTTGATATCCTTACAAAACTCCTAACTTTTGTGAACTAGTTTCCATATGACATTTAAGGATGAAATTGTAGGATCAATATTCAAATCACCCCCACCAATCACATTCCCCAAGTACACCAAGCACTGCTTAGCATACTCAAATTTTTGCAGATTTTTTTTTTCGAAGAAGAAAAAAGGGGGCCACAACATTTCAGAAATTTTAGGTATATTTATGTGAAAAATTTGCAGAAATATGTTGTATATATAAGTTCTTTTCAGAAAAACACCCAAGTTGAAAAAAAAAACCGTCTGAAACGGACTTCGGGAAGTCAAAATATTGAAGTTTTAAAATCTGCAATGTTTCAAGGTTTTTTCCGGGGATGACGACAAATTGTTTTTATTTATGTAGTAGCTGGAGGCCGAATTTTCCCAAACAAATTACAGATCTGATTTCCTCTCACAATTTCACCCAATTTCAAAAAACAAATTAGCCGAAACAGAGTCCAGGAAGTGAAGTTATGAGAATTTTAAATTCAACATTTTTTCAGGGTTTTTCCGGAAAAAAACCACGATTTTTTGCCGTAACTTTTTGTTCTATTTTTGGGTTTTTTCATGAAGGATATGGGACTAAAGAGTTCATAAGGTGTTCATATGGATATTTTCTTTCAAACCCTCAAAGAAATTCTTGAAGCATTCAAATCTCAATTGTATGACACATTGGATGTTAGATTGCATGACCTTGCAGATGGCCTCAATGATAGTTTTCATAGTATTCAATCTTCATTGGATAGCATGCAGGATAGATTTCTTATGGCAGACATCAGGGATGAATATAATCAAGAAATATATGTTTGGTATGATTTTGAGGCCGATTGTGATGATTGGTATATGGATAGTTGTCATTTCTGAGAATTTCATTTGATGACTCTACTCCACCTTCTGTAGAGAACATCAATGTCCCACATCAGGGGCTAGTTACCAACGTTCAGCCTCATATTCTACAATGGTATTGTTCCGTCTAGATTCATCTTTGATCATCTCCCACTATGTGGATGGATATTCTTATTTGGATCCACATGATAGGTGTCAGTATTGGGAGCATCATTTTCAGTTGGTTATTGGGTGCCGATATATTCCATGTGGGGTTCACATGAGCAATTGGACATGAGACCCTGGTTTATAATGGCGGTTGGACTACTTCAGCATGGTGGCTACCATTTCTCAATGAGACCCTGGTTCTCTAGTCTACTTCAGCAATATGGTCCACACTTATCCATGGGACCCTGGTATATGGTTGTACATCAAGCGTTAAGGACAACGCTTTCATAAGGGGGATGGAATGTAAGGTAGCTAGAGAGGTAGTGGGGGGGGCCAGAGGGCCCATAGTGATAATAGTGGAAGTCATTCAATGTAAGGTGGACTAGGTCCACTATATTATTAAATAAGACCCACTATGGTAGTTAGAGATAATAAATGTAAGAGGACTTCTTAGAAGGTTCTATTTCTAGAAGATTCCTCCTCTAGAATGTTATTAGGTGATGGTAGCACTATATAAAGGGGTTCAAACAATGTAATGGGATATGAAGAGAATAATTGTATTGTGAGTTGTAGCTCAATAGGAGGATGCCCCCTCGAAGAGGCAAGTGAACAGGATGTTAGGATATTTAGACACTTAGGAGTTAGTTAAGATCTACTTGGTCTAATATGTCGTTAGGTAAAAGTGTGTTTCTTTAGTATGCATTAGTATGCATTTGTAGTTAGGAAATCCGACGGTCACGATATGTTCCCGAC
>ML787798.1:170553-182668 GCA_009831015.1 Picea engelmannii | reverse complement strand
CGCGTTGGCTGGGGCCGTGGATGTTTCCCCGTAGGGGTTTTACCACGTGAAAACATCGGTGTGTTGATCTTTGATCTGGTTATGTGAGTGGTTACTGAAGGTGTTCGTCCTCTGTTGGAATACCTGTGTTGTCGAACACAGGAGAGGATCCTTTCCATAATAGGATCCATTGTATGGTGTTGCCCTACCTCAAGGGTTTCATAGTAATAAAAGAGATTTTGTATATTGTTCTTCTATATTACTCTACGGATCTATTGTGTATTCAGTATTTGTGGTGATTATATTTGTATATCTATTCAGGTTCTTAACATACCTTTATATGCATTGGTGATAAAAGATTTACCATATTTAATCAAGCGATGTTGGTCTCTCTTCTCATAAAGAAATGAGAGCTTATATACACGTACGGTCTACAAAAAGCTACACTGGAGCCATCAAAATGCAATATTGACTTATGATCCATCAATAAAATTTGCATTGATAACAAATCTAAGCATATATGTTTAGTGATTTTTAATTTTACATCCTTATTCACCCATCCCAAAGAGAATAGATAAGGGTGATCAAGGATCTCTAAACCAAGGTTACTTGCTATATCCTTTGTAATGAGGTTAACTTCTTAACTAGAATCAAACAATGCATTAACCTTATTCTTCTTAATAAGAATATTGATATGGAACGAATTTGTCATCTCCTTCTCTTATGGAGGCTACTTAGGTTCACCTCCTTTTGCATTGATTCATAGACTTCTAATTGTTGCAACCAAGGATTTGATTTTAAGTGATTGCCTCACATTCTTCATATCGCTTGATCTCGACCTTTTCTTCTGCGTTAAAAAGGTATTGGTAAGATTAATAACCAAAGTTCTTTTTTTAGAGATTCATTTTTTCCCTCTCTTTCCTTGGCTCCTCGTGATATTTTGTGCTCTCACGTGTTTTGAGTTGCTCTAAAAATGGGTTGATATTTCTCTTGAGAGTAAACACGATTAAAGAAAAATTCTTGGAAATGTCAACTACTTGAACTTTTAATGTTGTAAATCTTCTTTCACCTTCATCAAAGGGTCCTTGCTAGTACTCATCTTCCATATTGACGATTTGTGACTTCTTCTTAACCTTTCTTCTTTCAATCTTGGAATCCATAGGGCAAAACTCTCTAGTAGACTTAGATTCTATAAGTGGGGTATGCATACATTGGGCTTAGATCGGACAAATTCCCAAATAAAATTGCTTTGATACCATTATGATTTATAAATTGTCTTGGGTATCTTACCAAAACAAGTCTACAACTACAATAGCTACAATGAGACTATGCTTGACCAATCTTTTTGTAATTTTTAATGACTTAATGGATAACCAGTGTGGATCCATCTTAACTCCGGATCTATCACCCACTTAGAAGGATCAAATACCTCGATGTGTAAATATTACCTCAAGTTTTTGTAATCTGAAAAGGATTTTCATCTAAAGAAACATGATCCCTCTCAATACATCATAGATCCAAAATTAATTAAGATTGATTTACACTGGCTATTTTTATAGATAGATACCATTCTCACTCTCGTATCATATCATAGATGTTATTTGCATGGTCAAAGTAATGAGAAGGCATGGAAGCTAGATTGGATTTGGATTTTTACATAATTATATTTGGAAGCAATCGAGAACTTTGCCCTCCATTTACTTGCGCCAGTGATCTTTGGTATTTTATCGAAAGTTGTTCGTTGGTATTTACGCCAATATGCTTTACGTTGTTTTGTGTAGTAAAAGCATGTAGGATGTATGCCTTCATTACGTTCACAAATGAATCGAATGTCGGCCACGTAATCCAATGTGCCTCATGGTGGGCCCGTCCCATATAGCGCACACGTCGGCGAGCCCGTCCCGTAGGCAACAGAGTGGAGGAGAGTCACCGGCAGTAATGTGCTAAATAACTCTTTTAGGGTTTATTCTAGTCCTGTGTAGCATTAGAGTCATTTTTAACCATTTAGGGTTTATACTAATAGGGTTTGTGGGACCACTTGGTTTCTGGGTCCACATGGTTTCAGATTTTTTGGCTATTTATATATCATAATCATTTATTTTTTTCCAACACCATTCATTCCATCATTCCAGTTCGGCATTTCATGCAAATTTGCAGTTGCAGAAGGAGAGCATAATTCCTTTTAGATTGCGTTATTCCGAAGAAGAAGAAGGCAGCTGAGGTTTGTTTTCTTTCATTTATTCTTCCTTTTTTAAGAAGGACGTGACATTTTGTGAATTAGCTTTGCATGAAAATAATTGCAGTCAATGACGGATCGGCGGATGGAGAAGGAGAATCGGATTAAATTCTGCTTGCCGGATGATCTTTCAAAATCTGATAGGATGTCACCCGAAAGGGCTGCCGAGGAGGAATTTTGCATTACTCCGGTGAAAGTTTTACCCGTTGTTGGTGTTGCTACCAAAGAGCGGGTGCCTGAGTTAGTCCTGCCCTTAGATGTCTTGGTATGTTCCCGCATTATTTTTTTCTGCTGTGCTATTTTTGGAGGCGATTATGGCCTTTGGTTTTGTTGATTCGTTTTTCGGTATTTGGGAACTAATCTCTTTGCTTTACAATACAACAGGTACAGGTTGTATTGAAACTCCGTCACGATGAACTGGAACCGGTGTCTCGCGTTTCAAGTATGGTCAGAGAAGCGGTAAGGGCTACGGGCTCATCACAATTCTTAATTCACGTTCAAACATTTCGAATTTAACTTGTAGATGTTTGGTCTATAGTGATCAATACAATCTGTTGTCTAAATGTAACCTTCGTTCTTCCTGTAATTTGCGGTTGCTGCAGGTTACAGATGCCAGAAAAATGCATTTTGATTATAATGCTCCGGTAAAAATGCATTTTGATTATAATACTCTGGTCGTAATATCATGGAGACGGGGCTGTGCATCTAAAAGGCCTGCAACACCGAATCCAAAACATGTGTGGAATCCTAAACCGTCACGACTTACTTCGGATGATGTTGCAGAATTAAAAGCACCGATCCTACGCAAAATGAGGTGTGAACATGTGGCAACGTCACCGAGATCCCAAGTGACAACAACAATGCCATAGCAGTATAACTAAGAACCAAGAAAAATAAACAGTATATAGAGAAGCAAAATAGAGTACACACATAAATCTTATAAATACTTAGACGATACTCATAACACATACATAATTTAGTTGTGTAGTTTTGAATTTTTTTTACCAAGTGACTGAGAAATTGGTGAAATTATCATTTTCTGTTATTTAAATTGCATTTTTAAATACATAAATGGATTCCACATCCTGAAAAATCATTGTAACAATCAAATTATACAGACTCAATCACTCAAATCTAGAGTTTCAACAATTTTTTGCTTGATTTTAGGAAAAATTGACCCTTAAAACTCCAAAAAATGGATTTTCCAGTTAATTTTCCTCCACCAAATCTATTAGTCTTCTCTTCCTTCCTCAAATAGTGTTTTATAGCTTATTGTAAGAACATATGCTCCAATTGGATTCAAAGACTAGATGAGTTGATCCTATTCTTCCTTAAGCCTAACATTGTCACCTATTGGGAGATGTGTATCTTTTCCATTATGCTTCATACTCTACCTTGCCAATTGTTGGTGCCAAGTAGTGGACCTTGCCTAGTTTGCGACCTCTCTATGAGTAAATTAGTATTTATTCCTTAACTCCTTAATCATTTGAATGGGAAGTTTGTGCATACATTTTCTTACTACCTAGGGGTTGAGACCAATTTGCACTTTATCCTCTTTTCAAATTTGCCAATTCAATTAGTTTCCAACCAGATGGAAAGAATAGGTACTATCCTTCCAAATCCTTGAAGCATTATTTTTCTATTTAATGGGATTTCTGACCCAAATCCCCATAGTGTAGCTTTCTCATTCTTTCTCCATGTTTCTTGTGATTGAGCCAGAGCTAGATATGGAGCTTCAGATCCATAGATCGATCAGGATATTGTTATCAAGCCGGAGAAAAATATGAAGTTGGTGTATGCAATCATATTAAAGCTAGATCTGGAACTTCAAATCCATAGATCAACCATGATATTGTTAGCCAACCGAAGAAGAATTTGAATTTGGTGTGCATGATTTGGAGCTTTGAATCCATAGATCGATCGAGATATTGTTATGCATTTGGAGCAGAATATGAATCTAGTGTGTGTAATCATATAAATTAATCTCTTCTCATCTGAACTTCAACTTCAAAACCCTAGGTCATTCTTTTGTTTTTGCAAAGTTTTTGCAAGGCATGTGCATGATGGGCGAAAAATATTCTAGGAAATCCAAAGTTTTGAAACCCTAGCTTGTTTCTTAGACACTAATCCTAAGTCTGGTAGACAAAGTTGTCTTGATAATACCCCACAACTGATCTATGACTCTTTTATGGATGCAAAATCAGTTGGTGATCCCAATATGAAATTGGACAACGAATAAAACCAGGTAGTGGAACATCAGACCTCTTTTGGATGCAAGGTAAAATGTTTATTTTCTTATGTTTTATGTTTTAGCAATTTTTTACATATAAAATCTGAGGTTATAAATTGAGTTTTCTAAGAACATTAAACAAGGCCATAGGAGTCAAGGGATTCCCTCTGCCAATTTATTTGCATAGCTTGGGATTCATAACCTCGCTAATTTGTTCAATGGCATCTCTGCCAATTTTCACAACATAGTATAAACTATGATTTTTACTCAAGATGTTAAGGTGTTTCAATATTTTTTTAAATTTGTCAATGAAATATGCTTGCATGTGCATTTAAAAAAAAGGATTGAAGTTTGTATAAATAGTCTCCATCAACAAAGAAAAAACATTTCCATAAATTCAAAGGAAGTATCATGGTAGTAAGATGGGTTTCTAGTTGTTTGGATATTTATTTGTATGTTTCTTCAAAAAAGTAATTATAGCTTTGAATCCTATAAAGATATTTCCTTGATGAAGTAGAAATGAAGTTACAACAAAATTTCAATCAATGACATTGGTTGTAGGATTCCCATCATCTCCTAAAATTGCCAAAAGACAGTGATCGAGAATCCACCACAAACTAACACTTCCATCCCAACTTCCACTATATAACATCTCTTCATTGACATTTAAAGCATATACTAATGACTTAAGGTATTGTATTGTAGAAACAAGGTTGTTTTGTCCCTACTAGGTTCCTGTTGTATACCATTGTACATTTATTTTAGATTGTTCTGAATATGTAAGGTTCTTGCTCTAGTATTTATTTAGTTAGAAGAATTATTATCAGAAAGTTCCATGGGATTCTCATCATTTATCATAAGGATCCCTTTGGCCAATAAATTATCCACATTGACAATACTATTCAAGGCTTGATTATGCACATTGATTATTGATATTACAATAGTTGCCAGGGGTATTAGCCTCCAAGTGTAACCTATGATTAGATTAGAATGTTCTGAAAGTTAGAGAAACCCTAAACAAATGTATAGAAATCCTAGAAGACATGTCAACTTAATAAAATAATTAATATTTAAGTATTAAACTCTAAAAGAAGAAGACGGATTGGACATGTGACAAAGAGCACTATAAATAGAGGGTGCTTGAGCTCATTTGGTTATTCACTCACTCACATATGACACAAGTCAAGTGGCGCACACGTTTAGAGAAGGAGTATAGCTGCAACTACTGCAACTGGGTTTTTGGTCTTGGTTTTTGGTTTGTGGACTCTATTTTGTGTGCTATTCTTGGAGAAAGAGAGACACAATATCTCTTGGTTATTTGTTGGGTTTGGTACTACTTCCACAATTATTCTATCTTTCAAGGTTACAATGCTCGGGGGTGGATGCGTGTCTATGGTTGGGTGAAAATATTTATATATTTTCTATGGAAAAATGAGAACATCGAATATTTCAACATGTTATGAGCTCATACTATCTCCAGATAGTCTAACCACTAGAAGCTAGATTGTGAAGTTATTTGAAAATATCATTGTAGCACCAAATTGTAGTTGCAGTTGTAGTCAAGTTTTTGTAGCAACAAAAAAAACCCTAACCCTTGTGTTCAGTCACTTTTGGTGAATCTTTTGACCTAATTCCTTCACATCCTAGTGCACCCTATCCTAGTGCACCTCTTGGTACCTCTTCCTTGTGAATAAGGCTACTCAGATTCACCTCCTTCACTAAAGTGCATGCAATATTCCTATAAAGATACGAGTTTCTCTCTACCTGATTGCTTGAATCTGTGGCTACAAGGTTATTTTCTTGGAATCCTTCTTACAGTTCTTAGGGTTCAGCTCTGGATATAATTTCCAACACGTTTCTTAATTGTGACCAATGATATTTCATGGTTACAGTGGTTAATTGGATTCTTGCATTGATGTGAAATGGCTACCATCTTCCTTTATTTCCCTTCCCACTTCTTCTTTCCTTCCTTAGAAGTGTCTTGATGTTATTTTTGTTTGGAGCCACTTGGTTTTCCTTTATTTTGGCCTATATTTTCTAGATATTTTTCTTGAACACATGGCTCATAAACTGTCCTAGGCTTGAAGAGAATCACTTTCTTTCGTAAATGATTATGTAGACCCCCCAATACTTGAGGAATATTTTTGGGTTCTTGGGAGAGATACCTAGCATGATAGCCATATTTTTGAATTTTGTGGTTGAATCTTGCACACTATACCGCTTCCTTTTCCTAAAGTAATGTCAAAAGATCCATTTGGCAACAGAACTGAGACTTAATGAGGGTTTTGAAATCATCCCACTTAGTTATTGGTGGATCACCCTCCAACATAAGTGTCTCTGTGTGACTTTCCAGCTAGGTTAATGCATGGCCCTCTAATTTCAATCTAGCAAATGAAATCTCCTCCTCTTCCTCTATATGGTGGACAATGAAATAAACATGTAACTATTGCAACCAATGATTCAAATTTATTGCATCAATATAACCTTGGTATGTTTTGATATCCACTTTCACTTCCATTTTAAATAAGTACTATGAAGGGATAATTTCACTGGAACTTGGCTTCTCTTTCTCGATCTCTTCCTTGACTTAGTTTCTTAGTCTTTATTTTCTCCTAGTTTCCCCTCTGATATGATCTTCAAGTTAGATACTCCAACCTCCCCTAATGATCTGATCTTGCTTGCTAGAGTCTCCATGAGGAGGGAAACATTGTGAGATATATCAACAAATTTCTCTTTCATCCTTGCAAATCTCTCTTCTACCGGATCTCGAGGGTTGTTTTGAACTAACACAACTGCCATGGATAGGGTTTTGCAACCTTCTTCTTAAGATAATTCTTATATCCTAAAACTTTCCATAAATGCCCCAAAGAAAAATGTTGCTTTGATACCAATATGATCTATAAAATGCCATGGATATTCCACTAAAATGGTTCATCACAACAGATCTTATAATATTATTAAATATTTGTTTATCCAAATTACTTTCTTATATCCCAGATGACTGATTAATATCTTATTGCTTGAAATTATGAAAGTAACTAAAATATGAATATGAAAGAAATGAGAAAAAAAACACACCATACACATAAATTAACATAAGATATATATTTGGAAACCTAATATGAGAGAACACCTAGATAGAAGGTGAGGCCTATGGTCTTCTCTCTTTTATTCAAATGAACATACAAAGAAAGGGGCACTCACTATGGAGTTTCCTTTAACATTGTGGCCTGCATGGCTACTATAGAATCTCTCCTCCTTTGTTATTACCTGAAAATAAAAATTCTATATTCTTTGCTCAACTATGTAACAAATCTGATGCTAAATAATGGATTCCCTTCTCCTTCTAGTGGCCCACTATCTAACATAGCCCAATAGCCATCTAGGGTTAGGATTTTTACTTCCCCAACCCTAAATTAGTGATAAGGTTTGGACCTTGTAAAATATTCTTTGAATTCCACACGTGTCTAGCCCAGCATGTGTGACCAGTGGGGGCTAACATGGCATGCACTTGTACCATGGTGGTCAACAAGGTAGGTCAACTTGTGAGAGGCATAACTTTCTCATACGGGCTCCAATTGAGGTGGTTTTTGCACCATTTGAAAGGTCTCAGTGTGTAGAACACCATCAAGGTTGTGGGTCTAAGTTTTGTATGCTGTGTCCCAAAAACATATATTCAAATCCTCAAAATGTCTTTGTAAGGTTCCACACTCCAATTTCCCAAACTAGGAGATATTACTAAAATGGTCTTGCAAGCCAATTCCTCCAATTGTTTCCACCCAAAAAGTACAAATATAGATGAAAAATTATATGATGATCCAATCTAGATCACTAATTCTATATATGAACTTATTTTCATTCAATGCATCACTTGATGCATTTTTCCTCGCTTAAATTTGTCTATATAAAATATTTAATGGTGACGTTGGAAAATGTACAAAATAGATTTTGAAAGAGGACTTACTAGTGGAAGTGTGCACAACCCTATTATATGAATGTTGTATGTAAAGTAAATTTTGATTCCTTGTCCTTGGGTGATTTTGACTGTATTGTCTCAAAAGCTAAAGCAAAGTCCTATTTACTACCTCCATTTACTACCGATTAGCTTATGGGTGAAAGGCAATGTATATATTCAATTTTATATCCAAATTATTCCATAATGAATTTTGAAGTATATCGATAAACCTATTATCTCTATCATAAATGATACTCCTTGAAACAAAAAATTGCACCCAAACCATTTCAAAGAAAAATATTGCAACTTCTTGTTTTTCTATGATATTTTTAGAATACATGAGAATGCACATATTAGTGAATATATATACTACCACATAAATACATTGATTTCCTCGTCTAGTCCTTAAAAAAAACCCAAAAATTCCATGGATATTCTCTCCCCTTTCCCTGTAAGGACTAGGAATGGATTGTATAGGATTTGGAATATGTTACTTGTCTTCTTGGTACAACATAAAATATAATCTCTAATAAACCTAACTAATTTTTCTTGCATATTGGGATAATAATCATTCCTTTACAAGTTATACATAGTATTTTTGACACCAAAATGACCAACAACATTGGATATGTGACCCTCCCTTATCTATTGTACTCTTTTTCTGTCTGATACACAAAACTTCCCCACCTTGTAGAGTAATCCATCTTGGACATGGTAATCAACATCTTATTAATCAATCTGACCCTACATGTGGTGATACACTCCCATGATGTACTCATCCTCTACAAGATTTATTTTTTATTCATCATGGATGAATGGATATAAATGCATAGTGGCCCCAGAATATCATAGAATATCATGATGTGGATTTTGGTGTTGGTGTCTGTCATAGAATATCATCCAACTTGTTGGAAATTCCCTTTTTAGATTTAATCATTAAATGAAACTATTGCACAAATTCCATCCATTTAAAGTGTCATTCTCACTAGATCTTAACCTAATTATATCGTAATGCATAGGTTGGTGATTAACATGGATAATCGTCTCCTTGAACAGAAACCAATGCTTCCACTTATTCATTAATTTGGCCAAGAGAAAAAAGTTCCTTGAAATATGTAGGATCATTTTTAATACTTCACCATAAAATAAATCCTCATAATATAAGATTAGTCTCCTTGTTACATTAACATTACCCCAATAAAATATGAATTAGCATACATTTCTTCTTCAAATAAATTCTACAAATTAGGTAGTGACAGGGCCAAGGCTTTAGTAATATTCTACCTCAATTCTTCAAATTATTTTTATCTATTCTTACCCCACTAGACACCATTTACACTAGTTTCTACAACATTAATTGGTTCTACAACCATCGAATATGATGCTATGAATTTTCTTAAAATATTCAGTATCCCTGACAAAATTCCTATTTTGTGTGGAACTAGTAGGCATATGCCATTTAAGGATGGCCTCTATCCTTGTAAGATTAATATTAAATTCACCTCCACCAATCACACTCTCCAAGTAAACCAAGAAATTCCTAGCATACTCACACTTCTTTATTTTTTCCAGTTGTTAATGTTTCTGAAGTGTCTCTAACACTCAATTCATGAGTACCATATGCTCCTCCCAAGTATACTGTAAAAAATCATCTTGGAATGAATGTAACACATCATTCATTTAACACATGAAAGTATTCGATGCATTACACAAACTAAAATGAATTAATAAGAATTCATACAAACCTTACTTCATCTTTTATTAAGAGATATTGGTTTCCCTTGTCATAAAGAAGGGGGAGCTTATATATATTTATCAACTATAAAACACTACACCATAGCCATTAAAATTCACAATATTGAATTCTAATGCATTAGTAAAAGTTGCACGAATAAAAAAATATAAACATACGCATTTAGTAACTTCTAAGTCTAAATCCTTATTCACATATTCTAGTGGATGAGGGTGATCAGGAATCTCTAAACCCAAATTATTTGTGAGGTCCTCTATAGTGAGGTTTCTGAACTTATGCCTATGATGAGATGGGGGGGTGAATAAATATAAGATACTTTTTACTTTAAATGATCATTCATCAACCATTAATTAACTTTAAAACAACAAATGCATGTCAACTTAGATCCTAGTACATATAGTTTAATTCGGAAACCCTTGTGGGAGAAAACCACAAAAACTTATATTTATAAATGTTTGTAGGAACCAACCTACTTTTACAAATATTATAGGCACCAATATACTAGAAACACCAAACTCTTTCACTGACCACCAACTCAACAAGATATTGTGTAGGAAACAATGTAATAGAGACACTGATATCTCCAGTTGAGCACCAACTCAACAAGATATTGTGTAGGAACCAACCTACTGGAGACACCAATATACTCACCTAAGCACTAACTCAGTAAGAAATATATAGGGACCAATCTAAGATATTCATACATAGAGTACTTTTTACTTCACTCCCATGCTTCATACTTCATGCATTTCACAACATCGTCATACCCTTAAATTTCATGCTCCATCGTCTCTCCTTTCTTTGTACCCCTGACATAACTTCAAACCTTAGTCATATTTATCTTCCATGCCCTAGATAACCTCATAGCATCATTCCCAGAATATAATTCCATATGGTAGTATCACAACCTCAAAACAATGCACTTTGCAACATCATAGACCTTAGTCCTGCATAGCACACCCTAACAACTCCAAGAAAAATCCTCTTGCACACCTCAGATCTCTTCTACACACTTATGATTTCTCTTTGTTGGACATGCATGTTAAGAACCAAATATCAATATAACATAGAAAAACCTCAGAAAAAGTACTCAATGCCTTGAAAAAAAGATAATTTCATATAATAAGCCTTTTCGAGGGGGCAACCTTCTTTTACCCCACTTAAATGTTCAAGTACAAGATGATTCAAAATTAAAATGTCTCCTTGGTATATATAGGAGACTAGGAGGTATAATTACAACTAATGGCCTAAAGACGACATAAATAAAATAACATTACTAATATAATATGCCCCAATTAAGGGGTAATGAACCAATATTAGGGCTTAACATGCCCCTCCCCTTGAGACAAGTGTTTTCCGCAATGCTTGAGTAACTCTGGATTCTTCTGTATAAAAGACTCATCTTCCCAAGTGGAATCTTTAGCCGATATTTTCCTCCATTTAATGAGATACTCTGAAATGGATCTATTCCTCAACTAGCAAACCCTTGTGTCAGTGATGGCTTCAGGCTCCAATATGATATTTCCTTCCTCGTCAAGTTCTGGCAATATAGTTTGAATTGGGATCTTGTCACCTATAACCTTCTTTAAACATGAAACATGGAAAACTGGGTGTACTCGTGAAGATGCAGACAACTCCAACTTGTATGCCATAGTACCAATATTTTGCAACACCTTATAAGGGCCATAGTACTTTGGTGATAATTTATTATCCTTCTTGGCTTGCTTGAGGGACATCTGTTTGTATGGTTGTAGTTTTAAAAACACTCAATCCCCTACTTCAAAACTTCTTTCACTACGATGTTGATCTTGTTGTTTCATGTGATTCTGTGCCATGGTCAGGTTGTCCTTTAAGATTTGGAGAACTTGTTGTTGATTCTCGATGTGATCTTCCACTTCTTGAACCTTATATTTTTATTTTAGAGAAGAAGTGATGGAAGGAAGGTGGTATCCATAAAGTGCC
>ML787798.1:62572-163149 GCA_009831015.1 Picea engelmannii | reverse complement strand
ACATATTTCTTAAGCAGTGAAACATGAAACACATTATGTACAGTCATAGATGCAGGTAATGCAAGCATGTATGCAACTGGCCCAATCCTTTCCAGGATCTCGAATGGCCCACAAAATCTTGCTGCCAACTTGGCGCAACTTCCTAGCTTCAGGGAACTCCTGTTAGTTTTCACTTTTAGGAAAACATGGTCACCCACTTTGAATTCTCTATGGGTTATGTTACTATCAGCGTAACTTTTCTGCCTATCCTGGGCAGCTTTAAGATTTTGTTTGATTTTTATCATTTGCTCTTCCATTTCTTTGAGTAGTTGAGGTCCAACTACTACCCTATCAGCTGGATTATCCCAGCTCAATGGAGTGTTGCACTTTCTTCCATAAAGTGCTTCGAATGGGCTCATCTTCAGAGATGCATGATACCCATTATTGTAGGCGAATTCTACCAAATGCAGGTAGTCTTCCCACCTTGATGGTTTATCCATCACATACATTCTCAGCATGTCTTCTATTACTCTGTTTACTCTCTCTGTCTGTCCATTAGACTTGGGGTGATATGTTGTACTGAAGTTCAGATTCGTTCCGAATCCCCTGAACAGTCCTCTCCAGAAATTCGAAGTGAATTTTGGGTCTCTATCAGACACAATTGTCTTAGGAATTCCATGCAAGCGTGCAACTTATTTTAAAAAGATATTAGCAACATCTGCTGCTCTGTGGGTGGTTTTCAGTGGAATAGAATGGGCATCTTTAGTGAGCTTGTCCACCACCACCATGATTGAATCATGTTGCTTGCTTGTTCTGGGAAATCCTGTGATAAAATCCATTGTTACCACATCCCATTTCCACTCAGGAATAGGTAAAGGATGCAACAATCCTGCTGGGTGTCTGTGCTCAGCCTTGACCTTCTGGCATTCCATACATCTGGTGATGTATTCAACAATTTTCTTCTTCATACCTGGCCAAAAATAATGGCTTTTGACTACTGCCATAGTCTTCTAATATCCAGGATGTCCAGCATAAACCATGTTATGCATCTCCTTTAGAATTTTCATCTTCAACTCTTGGTCATTGGGTACATACACTATGTTTTTATACATAAGTAGACCCTCAGTTCCTAAGGTATAACCTTCCTCGGTCTGTGGTCTCTCACGCTGTTGTAGCTTTGCTACAAGTCTTTTGTACTGCAAATCCGCACTTCCAGCCTCCACAATTATGTCTTTCAACTCAGTTCTATACATGCTAATGGCTGTAGCATGTAATTCATACACTTTTCTGCTGAGTTCATCAGCCACTTTATTGTCTTTCCCTTTAATATGCCTGATATCAAAGGCATATTCGCACAGAAATTCTAGCCATCTAATTTGCCTGGCATTTAAGGTCGATTGATCAAATAAATACTTCAGACCATTGTGGTCTGTTCTTAATTCGAATTTCTTTCCCATGAGGTAATGTCTCCATTTCCTCAATGCATGGACAACTACTGCCAGATCTAAATCATGAGTGGCATAATTTTTTTCATGCTCTTTCAGCTTTCGAGATTCATAACAAATTACAAATCCCTCTTGGTTGAGAACTCCTCACAACCCTTCCTTACACGCATCTGTGCACACTATGTAATCCTTATTTGGATCAAAAATCTTTAGGATTGGAGCACTTGTGAGTAGCTGCTTCAATTGCTGGAAGCTTCTCTCACATTCTTCATTCCACTGGAACTTCTTCTCCTTCCTTTGCAAGGAAGCGATAGCATGAGCTATCCTTGAAAATCTGGCTATGAACCTCCTATAATAACCTTCCAGACCCATAAAGGATCTAACTTCTATCACATTTCTTGGCACTGGCCACTCTTGAATGGCCTGTACCTTCTCAGGATCCACAATGATCCCCTCTTCAGAAATAATGTGTCCCAGATAATGGATCTGTTTTTGGTAAAATGAGCACTTGCTCAGTTTTGCGTAGAGATGGTGTTCTCTCAATACCTGCAGCACCATTCTAAGATGTTGTTCATTTTATTCCTCTGTCTTGGAGTACACCAAGATATCATCCAAGAAGACTATGACGAACTTGTCCAAATAATTTCTGAACACTCCATTCATTAAGCACATGAAGACAGCAGGTGCATTGGACAGTCCAAATGGCACCACAGTGAACTCATAATGACCGTACCTTGTTCTGAAGGCAGTCTTGTTGATGTCCTCATCCCTTATTCTCACTTGGTGATATCGATATCGGAGATCTATTTTCAAAAATATTTTTGTATCCTTCAACTGATCGAAAAGATCATCAATCCTCGACGGAGGATACTTGTTCTTGAAAGTGACCTTATTCAACTGTCGAAAGTCAATGCACAACCTCAATGTCCCATCTTTTCTTCTTCATGAATAGGACTGGGGCTCCCCATGGTGACATTATGGGATGAATGTAACCTTTCTTTAGTAGCTCTTCGAGCTGCAATTGCAACTCTTTCAGCTCTGGTGTACTCATTTTATAAGGATCCTTCGAAACTGGAGCTGCTCCAGGCATCAGATTTATAGAAAAATTGATGTCCCTCTTCGGAGGTAGTCCAGGCACCTCCTGAAACACGTCCTCAAACTCTTTGAGCACCCTGTGGTCTTCCAGATTCGAGACCACATTTTGGAATACTTCTTCCACCCATGCTGCCAATAATTGACAACCTTTCCGGTAACATTTCTTCAGTTGCATGGCTGAGATTTCTCTAACAGCCACAGCTCTGGGAATTCCTTGAACTGTTACCTGATTTCTCTCTTCGTCCAAACATGTAAATCTCTTGTTACGAAAATCCAGAAGGGCATGGTGCTGGTCCAGCCAGTCCATCCCAATTAAGCAATCATAGGAACCTAAAGGCAAAATGTTCAATTCAGCCTTAGTGCTCATTTCTTTCATGTCCACTCAGCAGGACTTAACCAATTTAGTGACCTTCCTCTTGGTCCCTGTGGCTAACTGTACTAACCAAGACTTCTCATCTTTTCTTCTCGTTAGATGCAAACTTTCCACCACTCTAGGATCTACATAAATATGGCTATCCCCTGAATCAATTAAAATAACAAGGGGTCGATTGTTGACCATACCTTCCACTTCAATCATGTGTGATTGAAATTCTACTTGCTTGTTGTCCAGGGCTGCGTAGATCCTCGACATTCTGCTGCCCATATCCTCCACTGTTTCATCTTGCTTAACAGTATGGACAGTTCTTGCTTTGTCTTTCCTATGGAAGCAGTCTCTGTACCTATGATTCCCTTTACAGCCCCAACACTCCATAGGTGGAGGCCTTGGCATCTTCTCACTCCCTTCAACTTTCCTAGGGTCTCTAAAGGATGACTGTTCCCCAGGGCCATTCTTGAAAAAGGGAGGCATGTTTCCCTTCTACCTCTGTTCTTTCTTAAACCTCTTCTGGTCATCCCAAGCCTTTCGAAAGGTAGGCTTTTTCTCTTTGCTGTTCGTATAGGCATTTCGCCCTTCTTATGGTTTCTTCCATGGTCTTAGGATCATCATATTGAATCTTGTCACCAATGGAAGGTGGCAGTCCACTCAGATACCTCTGAATCTTGACAGCCTCGTCTTTGATGAATGGAACATACTTCAGTAGTTCCAGAAAACTTTGTTCATACTCATCAATGGTCATACTGCCCAACTTGAGTTCGAAGAACTCCTTCATCTTTCTGTCATAGTATCTTTTAGTCAGGTATTTCTTCTCGAAATACCTCTTAAATTCCTTCCAAGTAACCTCTTTCTCTCGGATGTGCTGCACCTGCACAAATTGATCCCACGACATGGATTATTTTCCTTTCAGTTGGTACATTGCAATTCTTCCTTCTGCATGGGCAGAATAATTATGCAGTTGGAAGTATTTCTTCATGCCAAGCAACCCGGTCTCGACATCTTCTTCCTTCTTATGTTCTCCATCGAATGTTGGAGGCTTAATCTTGTTCATTTCCCCTTTCAATTCATCCTTTCGAGATTTTCGGTGTCTTTTGGAAGGGGACGGGCTTGAACTATTGTGTGTCTCCTTGCCAGAATGCTTCGGGGAGAGATGGTCATGTCTATCACCACTCCTCGATCTCCTTCTCCCCTCAAGGATTCTGAAACTTCTTGATCTTCTTGTGTCACTCCCCTTTTCCAATTTATTTTCTATTCTTTCCAGGCTCTTCAACAATTTTAAATTGAATTCACCTTGTCGATCCCAGACCTTCATGAGCTTTCGGATATCATCTAGGAAAGCCTGGGCATCTTTCTGCAATCTTTCGATGAGTTGCATCATATGTCCTTCCTTATCCATCTCTTTTCGGTTCCCATTGGATTTCGATCCTTCGACTCCTAAGATAACATCCTTTCCTTCTTGTTCGTCTTCTATTTCCGGGGTAATCTGCACTCTTCCCCACTCCATACTCGGCATTGATTAATTGGAATTCTGGCCTTCGTTGAATTCTTCACACGCACTCTACAATTAAATTCAAAATTTGTCAGGCCATTTAGGAACAATCCATGACATTTATAACTAATATGAACAAGAACGAGAGACATTTCAACTTCACAAAGTTTTCTAAGCTTTGTCTGGCTCTACAATTTCTGGGGTTTCGGAACTTCAGAATCTCGGTCCATGAAGATCCGACGGTTAAATATACGAAACCCAAGTCACCCTTTTCGCAACTCGCGACATCGCGAGTTCGTGAGTCGAAAACTTTCGATTCATTCCTCTAAACGCCGATACCCGAGATGCGACAAGGGTATGGATCTCTCCTCGCTAGGGTCTTCTACGCATGACCGTAGTCTAGGTCTAAGTCTAAGTGTTAGAACTCTTCGCTACTCGCACCTTCGTGAGTTGTGGCATCCAACCCTGACACCTCCCTTTCACGAAACCCCGAGGAGCGATGTTGACCTTTCTCCTCTCATTCTCACTACTTCGTGACTTCGCGAGTTTCCATGCTAAGCTCCTATGCCTTTATCTCGCGAGCTCCCGAAATCATGAGTTACTTTATTCTCTGGGCCCACAGCACAACTGTCATCCTTCACCTTCGTGGAACGTGGTACATTTAGGAGGGTCCACATCGCTTTTAATGACATCATCAGGTCCCACCACTCTCGCCTATCTCCTCGACTGACTGGCACGTGGTACGCATTCATGCGTCCACGTCCAATCCAGGCATGGAATCCAATGGTCGGATCCCCTCCTTGGATCAACGACGCAGATCCTTTCAGCGTTTTGGGGTTTCCACCATGGAAAGTCCCGATCCCTTGTTACCAGGACTCCCGATATCGCGATTCTCGATTTCCCGAAATGGGAAATCTCATGACATGTGTCCTCCATCTTTCGGACGGTCTAGATCTATTTTGGAGCATTCGCCCCTAGTCTCTGATATTTAACCTTCAGACATCTCCCGACAGATCCTACGGCTGACGGGTTTTCCGGCTAAGATCTGACGGCTCAGAGGGTTCCTAACCAATTCAGAATTTTGCGTATCACGATTTTCCAATCCCCTGTGAAATAGCCAAAGGCTTTAAACCTTGTGCACATTCTCCAAATCTGACGGTTACAAGGGTTCGCCTTCCCTCCCAAACAGATCCTACGGTTCTAACACCATTGGTGTAGAGACCTGTCTCCCCATGGCCATAGACCACACCAACTGCGGTTTCTTAACGCCGCTATACCTCCTGAGCTTAATAACAACTCATCAAGTGTTTCCTTGGCACTTCGAAACAACCCAGGGTCCAAAATTGGTCCTCCCGACTCAATTTACCCTCGCATTCTCATTCCAAAGACCGCTCCACTGGCCCATCTAGGCTCAGTGTTGAAACGTTGGCTCTAATACCAATTTGTAGTACACCCTTTTCGCTACCGAGGTTTTCAAACCTCTCAGTTACCATTCTATACATGGATTTTTTACATAATTCGTACAAACATTATAAGCACATGCATTTAAACAATTAAACACACTTAAATATCAGAGTAAAATATATAAGTTATTGCTACAATTAAACAAGCCATAGAATTCAACAGTAATTCATTTACACAGCGGAAAACATGATAACATATCCAGAAGAGTCATGCAAATATGATAAAAAATAATCAGATACTTATCTGCTGACAGTGAAGAAATCCACCAACCAAATGCAGGCCTCCCATGAACCTCCCAGCCATAGACCGCACTGCTCCTCAACTCAACAGTGGGTCACCCCCGAGCTGGGACTGAGCTCCACCCCAGGGCAAGGAATCCAGACTCAGGCTGCGGTTACAGGGAATTTAGTCATACACAACCACCAGGAAGAAATATCTCCCAGGAATCTCCCCCCCTCACTGCCCACAGACCCTCATTCCCCACATGCCTGTTCCACCCCAGGAGAGTGCACCTTCTCTGTCACCTAGATAGTCCTTCGGCTGCGAGTCTCCCTTACCTTGGGTTATAGGAACAGATCGGACCGGAAGTCTCCGGGCTCTATGGAAGCTACAGGGTTCCTTCCAGGAGTTCCCTCCTCCCTCTGCGCACTCTCTCACTTGGAGGAGTCGCTCACAGGCCAATAAGCCTCACGCAGTCCAATACTGTGTGGTCACAACAACCCACGGAAAAAACAGACACGGGCTATTCAGCAGGTTTAACAATGGCGGATGGTCTCATGGATTGGCTCCACACATAGGCTCGGCACTCAGACAGAGGATGTTTCGGCCTTTCAGAATTCAACACACACATAGGCTATTCCCGAAATAAACACAGACTATTTAATTTCCTATTCCAGAACAGAGGAATACACCAGTTTCCTCAGAGCCATATACAGGCTTCCTCGAACTGGTTCGGCCATGGAAAATGGGTCTCACGGTCACGACTTCGGGACAGAGAGGTACAGATTATTCAGAACAATTACAGGCTTTCCAGCTCTCAGGGATGCACGAGGTATTCTTTACAGAGGTCGAGTTAATCGTACTGCTCAGAGCCTGTACACGCTCAGGCAGTCGGGTGGAATGGAGGAGGAATCCCCCTCACGACTCATCTTGGCCATTTTATTTGCATGCACCAGGGCTGACACTTGTCACCCTTGGAACTGCATGTGTTCCATCAGCCTACATCCCTTTTGCACGCTTTCCTTTTCCAAAACTTAGGATAAACAGAAATGCACATGTCTCTTTTTGAAATAATATTAAAATATTATTTCCCAGGCTTAATCCCCCTAGGCTCAACACTTAGCCCCTTTCCCACCTTCCAGCCCCTAGTTTCTTTCCCACTCTGTGGATGCTCAGTCCCCCTTCACTCATTCATCGTGGTTGGTCTACACCTGGCGGTGTTTATATTTTTATTGATTATTCTGCATACATACAAGTACAACAGCAGGCTCCTAGCCCTCAAACACTCAGGCTTCATGGCCTAACAAACACATAAGCCTTCTGACTTATACAAAACTTGGCTCACCAGCCTATAGAGCACATTTACAATTTATTGCATATATCATGATCTGTAACGGGGCTCGGCCTTGGGGACACTACACCTAGGGTATTATAATTGTGCACCAACAAATGGTTCTGTTGCCGGGACTTGAAATATGTAATTGAGGGAATATTTTGGAGGCCACCTAAGAAGGATATACTCAAATGGTTAGAAAGGGAGGAGTGAGAAATTTCACAAGGAGAGAATAGAAACCCCTAGATCAACAACGAACAATGGTTGCAAATGTATGTGTTCACAGATCTACATGATATTTTATTTGGTGAATTTCCGAATATTTTAGCTAAATGGTTAGAAAGGTTAGTGGAGAGTACTGGAAGATATCAAACTGTATCTCGAAGGAACTAGACCATTGAGTTGGTAAGAAAATTGAATTCTCTAAGAAATACTACTTCTTGTGCAATAGATTTCTGGTTGAATATCATATTGGGGGGTTATATTATAGAATTTTCAGTAGATTGTACCCAATTGTATAGAGTCATAGAAAGGGATTTCTTCAAGGGTCTATGTAGAAGGTTTTTGAAAGAATTGGGTACCTGGATAAATATGTTGTTATGTGACAAATGTTTGATGACGATGGAATCTGATTACTAGGGGGATTCATGCACATAAGGGAAATGGGGGATGATTAGGGGATGGTTTGAAGGTAGGAAGGAATGAAGAAATAACTGAATAAGGAAAGAAGGGATTGAGGATGAAGATAAATTAATAAGGTGTATCATACGAAAATACAAATTTGGAGTACTGTGCAGTGGAAGAAGCTACAAGAGGTTGGAAATTGGGGCTCAAAAAGGAGAGCAACACAATGAGTATGAGAGGAGAGAACCTTGTGCAATAGTCCATATCATAGAAATACCAGTCATAGAAGGAGAGGGAGAGGATATTCAGTTCATTCCTATAATAGAAGAGTTGTTAATTTCTATTGAGGTTGCATCTTGCGTTGATCCCATGACCTCATGTGCATCACCTGGATCTGAGATAAAATTTGAAGGTTTTTAAAAAACACTTATAGTTCTCGGAGGAAGATAGAATAGTAGTAGTCAGAGAAGTGGAATTAGTGTATAGATTCATAATCATCCAAAAACATCAGGGGTAGGTACTATGCAAAACACCATGGCAGGGTTAGACAATACATCAAGAATGCCTGATTTCCATGGATTTGGGTCAGAGGACCCATAACAACATCTACTTGTATGTGAGATGATTTGGGCTACGAATAACTTCCGAGATGAAGCCACAAAAATTTCACAGTTAGAAACAACGTTTAGAGGTTGTGCATTAGTTTGGTACAAGAAACTGTAGAGTACTACACCATCAAGTCAAGAGAGGACATTTGCAGAAATTCGACAAGTGTTATTGAAAGAGTTCAAGAATCCAAAATCTGAGTTGCAATACATTACAAATTTGAAGGAAATAAAAAACGTGCAGACTGTGTCAGTTTGGGACTATGATTAAATATTTAAGGATTTGATAGGTAGGTTGACATTCCAAATCCCGGATCAATGACACAGAGAATGGTTTATTACAGGACTATTGCCACACATTTATTTCCCATCGATACAAAATAAGGTTGCGTCGTAGCCTGACTCTTTGGATATTGCAATAAAGTTAGAAGCATGTCCGGTAGGGGATGGCGAGGGGATGGATCACATCCAAACACAATTAGTTGCCTTGAAAATCCAATTAGTAGATCTTAGGAAAGGAAAGGAGAAGAGGGAACAAGTCTAGTCTATCACGTGTAGGAATGAAGGCCACCATAAGGACGAATGCACAGCCTTTGCATAGTATTTGGCGACTACAACGCTGAATCCATTACCAAGAGGAGGGTACTATGAAATATGAAAGAAATAGGGACATAATCTGCCTAATTTTCCATTTCTATAGAAATAACAGAGTACACCCATCAATTTATTTTTAACTTTTGCAAGTCAGTAGGGAAGGAAAAGAAGGTCTACCACACATTCAACCTAATGAGAGAGAACACTTTAGATATGTATATAATTCAGGAGGAAAATAATGTGACACAAGGAGGCATTCCACATTATAAAAATATGAGAGGATTTATTCCAGGAGGCCGAGGAGGATTTGGCAGAAGTCAAGGCAAAGGGGGTTTTGGTAGAGGATGTAGAGGACCAATAATATGATACAATTGTAATCAATCGAGACACTTAGCTCGTGACTTCCCAAATATTTTTAAAACCTACATGTATTGTAGATTACTAGATCATGTGACAAAATATTGTTCGCGATTACTTGCAAAGTGGAAAGCAAGAGGCAATCAAAACTAGAACCTAAATTAGAACATAAAAAAGATATCAACAGAGAAGTGTGACGAAGGACCCAAAATAGAAGTTGTCACGCATGGAGGAGCTAGGACAGAGGCTGATGTGATGAATAAAGGGATGCAGATTGAGAAATGTGTGAGGAAATTAGTAGGACCTATGCTGACATTTGATCCACAACAAGAAAAAGAGATGTATCAACAAACAAGGAAGGAGATACTAGGATCGGATTGGACAGTAACGACATCATCTGCACCTCCTATGGTTGACATGTCTTCAGTCTATGATCTTACTATCCTGGAAAGGATGCTTCAGTAAGTAAGTACATAGAAATAATTTATGAAAATTTGTTTAGAATTGATGAAAGATGAAACTGCATTGAATGCATTGCATGGAATGATTGATCATTGTGTTCAAGAAAGGGATGTTCCCATCGTGTGGAGGGTAGTGAATCGTGTGTTGTGATAAAAGAGGACAAGCGAAGAGCTCAGGGTAAGTGTGCAGATTGAGGAATATGACATGGACAATGTCATTTTAGACTTGGGTTCTGACATAAATCTTTTACCGAAGCAAACATGGGAAATCATGGGGAAGACAAATTTAATTTGGTCTCCCATCCAGTTAAGATTGGTGAACAAACACAAGATGGTACCAATTGGCTGATTTATAGGGGTACCTATGAATATATATGGGATGTGAAGTATAGAATATTTCTAAGTCATCAAGATCATGGATGATAGTCAACCACATACAACACCAATGGGGATTGAATGGGCCTTTGAAAATAAGGAAGTTATTAATATGATGAAAAGGGAAATGATAAAACAAGCAATGGAACAAGATGAAGAGAAATGATAGACTCATATCATTGTATAATTAGTAGAAACAATTTTTTTGAATGAAACAAAGGTCAAGGAGGACACCAACACAACAAAGGAGATTTTTGAAAAAATCAAGGAGAAGTTGAAAAAGTATTAAGTGTCTCGGGATGAGCCACAACTGAGTGTTGGGGGCCTATTGGACATGCATTCTGGATGAGAATAACTAATTTTTTGGAGCTGCGCCATAGAAAATGAAAGAGTAAAAGGAAGGACTAGAGTGAACAAAAAGGGCGCATTTTGCAATGCAAAAGAAAGAAAATCAACAAATCGACACAAAAGCAGGAAAAATAGCAGCTGGGCACAAAAGTAGGAAAACGATTAGGACCCATTATGGTTTTGGGGATAAGTTGTTATGAACCATTAGGGATTTTATCCCTACTTCTATGTATAAATATGTAAAGGGTCGAGGAATATTAGGTTCTTGAGAATGAGATATTAGGTTGCTCATGATTGATGAAGAAAATTTTATGCTCGAGGTTTTGGGTAATATCTTTCGGGGATAGAAGCATATTTGAGAATTTGGAGAGATATGCTCACACTGTTGAGTGACTAGGAAGGTTTGGGGATTAAAATATGTTGTATCTATTGTAAGTGGAGTGCACAAGACTAGGGTGATTATTGCACGAAGACTAATATAAGAGGCAATCCATTGTGGACATAGCCAAAGGATTGGGTGAACCACGTTAAAATCCTTTGTCTAATGTCTTTTTTGGTGTGATTATTCATGGATGTTATGTTTATGCATGATTAGTGTAGATATGTTTAACATATGATTGATGCATAATAATAATGAATGATTCAGTGGGTTGGTTACATCATGATCTATGTTATACTTTTTCTAAACACTACAGTTTAGGGTACTAGATGAATCTTAGATGGGTTAATGTTGCATAACTATTATGGTTAGAGTAATGAACTGTTAGTTAATGGAAGTCACACATAGGGTTTATTGACTAATAAAAGAATGTTAAATAAGGATAAGGAACACAAGGTGAATAAGTATTAATGGTTATGTTGATAGCATCACATCCCCTCATCCCTGCAGAAATTTGGTTCCTACAACCCCAATAGATGCCTTGGGTGAGACTTCACTTGCATACAGGTGATGCTGAAAGGGCCAATATCTAAAGGTTTTTTTTTGGTTGAATAACTTGAACCTATGGTCATATAATTATGCACAAACACTCTTATTTCTTGGATTCTCTTTAAATGTGCACATATATCTTGTATTTATAGTGTTTATGCATTCATTTATGGGGCCGACTTGTAAAATTGGATGGGTTGACCTGTACTTTCTTCCTAGGTTGTCCTAACAAAATGTTTCATATCTCTTCATTCCTATGGAGTTAGAGGGAGTAGTATATACCATTGGAAATTTCTCACAATAATAATTTTAATCATATATCCTATGATCCCATTTGATCTAGGTATTCAGAGTAAAAAGGCATCCAAAGATAGGGTGTCCAAATTTAACATTAAAAATTCAAAAGAAATATTTCCAACAATCTCCATATTGGAATATTTATCTTGGACATCTATATTCTCCCCCTATTTTTGACGTCAATGAAAACAATATTTGCAACAATCCTCCCCTTTATCATTTATGGAAATACTTAGTCAATTATGAAATACTTCCCTTGTCTACAATTGTCCTTGTTTCTGTAATTCTTCATATGTCTGCAACTTCTCTCCCATTGACATCAATTGAAAAGGGTTTTGTTATCGCACAATTTGTAGTTAGGATAATGGATTTATGAAAAGAGGTCAAATTAGCATAAATGAACCAATCCCACCCAATTTCACCTTGATGGGAAGGTTATTTCTATTTAGGGGGGTAAGGCCTAGGGGAGACGTCCCTGGTAAACTGGGGTTTTGAGAAGGAAAAAAGCTTAAGAGCTATAAGATAATTTCCCCCTCATAAGTCACCACCTGATCAGAAAGTTTGTCTTATAGCCAATAAAGATAATCAGAAGTAATAACCAAGAAGACTACATGCCCAAGAGAAAGCAACAAGAAACTATATATGCAAGGCTTGCTTGCTGGTTAGTACTTCATATAATCAATGGCCTTTCGGATGATAAGCAATTGAGCAACAATATTGATGAAGTAAATAATTTTTTATGAAATAACAATGATTACAATATTAATTCTATATACATGCTAAAGAAACTTGGCATTCAATGTAACAAAATCAACACTTCATAAACAATGCCTTAACCGTTCATTCAATTGCCTTAAAAGTGAAATGAAGGCTGCACAAAGGTGTTTTATAGCACAAGAAGGTGACGACAACGCTATAGTTAGCAGGGTTAGTCTATGCTAGGGTTAGTAAGAGTTGGGTTTTGTTCAAAGTATTGGATGTCTGTTTTATGATCAAATCACTCAATGCAAGAGGCCTTAGACCAGTGCGCTACTAGGGTATATGGATTCAAAGATAGGATGCAAAAGATGAAGGACTAAGTGATAATGGTAAAACTAAAGACAAGAGAGTTAAACTTTGAGGTGTTGTTATGGAAAGGCCTCAAAGATGAAACCCTAGAGGAGAGAGTATCACTTTGGTGTAGAATACCTAGACCTCAGTGCTCTCTCCTCCTTCCTTAGCTCAATGGAAAAAACGACTAGCTTGAATAATGATTGACCTAAGATGAGAAGGTTAGCAAGTGATGTGTTGCTATAGAAAGGCTTCACTAGGAAAACCCTACGGAAAAATGGCTCACCAGGTGTAGAAGAGCTAGGCCTTGGTGTGTTTTTCTCCTTCTTAAATCAACAAGGAAAAAACAACTAGGCTAGGAGGAAGGATAGAGTGTTGCAATGGAAAGTCTCTATCTCCTTCATGCAAATCAAATGGCTAAAAATCTTGATGGGGACATGAGATAAGGAAATCAACTAGTTCTTTTCACCTAGGGTTTGATTCAACAAAATATAATAACATATGAAAGAAAACAACACTACAACCATTCAATCAAGACGTTTTGCAGAAATTCACTTACATTTAACCAATAAATCACATAGAAAACCCTAGTTGTAATACCTTCCACCAAGAGAAATGCCAAATATGCCAAGAAAAGTCTTCCTTCAACAAGTGCGCCTCAAAATTTCAGCCAATAACCCTAAGAAGGGCACAAATTTCAGACCTCACTAATGAGTGAGCGAAAGATGATGAGAAAATGAGAGTCAAAACCCTCAATTTATACAGTACAATGACCTAAATTACATTTTAGGTCCTAAAAAGGTCGACAAGTCCAAAACATTAAAATCATATTGTTTTACATAAAATGTCCTAAAATTAAACCCTAATCAAGAAATAGAGAGACAAAATCCTCTTTCTAGGATGATGTTATCCCTTTGCAGGGAAAATGCATCCCCCTAGAGAAAAATGGTATCCCTTCTTGGGCTTCTCCAAGCTGCCACACATGCCAAAACTGCCATATCTACCTCCCAAAATGTCCATACTACTGGGTGACATCATGGGAATCCTAGGAGACATCCTGGGCCTTCCAAGGCTAACATACCTATGGAGAGGGCTCAACCCCCCTAGGTACAGGTATGCTCACTTATCTTTGGTGGATTCTTCTTCTCTTCCGTGGTACAAATGCTCTTCCCCATATTTTCCCCTTGATGGGGCCTCAACATCCATCGGGTGGGATCTTTAGCTCCATGGAGGTATGAATTGATCATATCCCCATGTGTACCTGTCCATCGGTACATGTCCATCGGGAATAATCTTGCACATCAACAACTACGCCCTCCATGGGATCATAAGCCATAGGGATCATAGCAATGTAAATCACATCTAATCATAAATATCTATTAAACATGTGCATAAAACCCCTTTACCCCAGTCTCGTGATCAAAGAGATTATACAAGCCTCCAATACAAGTTTGGGGAAAGTGACATGATGTCCTATTGGGCTAGTGTCTACTGGTAGAGGGATGTTCCTGGAAAATATTAAATCCAAGTCATGCAGATGGGTGAGGTGGATGGGGATGCATGGGAAAAAGGTGCAGTGATAGTAGGGATGGCTTACCAGTGGGTGCCTCTATGAAGGGTGAGTTGCACCTGTCATGGATGTAAATATTTCCAAGACCATTCATGCCTTTTATTCTTCATTTTTTCGAAGATGCTAATCAAAGGAAACTACCCTGGCTTGGTGACCAGTGGTGGAAAAGTTAGACACAAAAATTTCATGGAAATGAGAACGTTGGCTCATGATGAGACCCCCTTTCTCTTGGCTATGCCAGCAAGAGCCACTACCCCTGCGTTGTGACCAGATGCTGGCAGTGTCATATTGCTAGATGCTCATGGACCTAATAGGTCGACTCGTGATGAGACCTCCTATCCTATAACAAGGTCTTGTCTTATTTTTTTTTATCTTTTTATTGATTTTTCTCTCAAGAAGTTTTTCAAGGGACATTTCCCTGGCTTGGTGACCAGAAGTGACAATGTTACACACAATTAATTTCATGATAATGAGAAGGCTAGCTCATGATGAGACCCCCTTTCTCTTATCCATGCAACCAAGATTCACTACCCTGACATGGTAACCATATGTCGTTAGTGTCATATCATTATATACCCATGGACCTAATGAGATGGCTCGTGATGAAACCCCCAATCCCTCAACTAGGTATTGATTTATTTTTCTACAGGTCCCTTTTTTTTTAGCTAAGAATCCTTTTATTTCTTTCTCCAGGATCCCTGGGCGAAGCATCTCGAAGTTTTATTCTTATGATTTTACTGTCAGTTAGTTTTACCCCCCCCGACCTTTAGCCCATTCTTCCCATAATGTAAGGTACAATCCCTAAATGATCAACCCTATGTCCAAACCAAGGTAATAGGATGCATGAGCAGGAAATAAGATAGAAAGTGGTATGTGTGATAGGAAGGGACGATGGATCTTCAAAAATCCTCCCAGTGGTAACTCAAAACATATGGACACAAGCTTGCTAGGGCACCCTTTTATTCCCCCCAGACATGGTCAAGTGGAAAAGCCTAAGATCCAAGCACCCATTAGAAACAAATGAATCAAATGCACATATTCAAATGTTTTTAGGATTAGAGTGACACATACCATGATACCCGGACTCATTACCTCATAGAGAAAGAAATATCTCTGATGCAGGACCAAGATGAAGGTGATGGATGTTGTTGTTGTTGTTGACAAAGTGGAGGCGTTGAAAGGGAAAAAAGATGGGCCCTCCAGGGCCATGCTCAAGTCTATCTGGCTCTCAGTACACCATGTCTAGGACCTATGGGCTTCGATACATAATATCCTAGTTATCCCTGAAAGTGGGGGATAACATCTGGCTCCAACTCAGGGACATATGATCACCATAGAGTGCATGAGAACCTCATCATCTATGGCATAACCTGCAATCTTCTTGATCTCAATAGAAAACATCAGTAACAATTTGGGGTGGTGATACCACCCCAACACATACATATATATAAGACTGAAATAAAGAAATCATAAGTGTGAATGTAAAATCAAAGTAATCTAACATGCAATGTAGATGGTATAATACAATGAATGAAAAAATGCCTAACTACTTACCTGTACTTACCTGTGAAGTCAGGTTCCCCCACCTTGGTGAGGTTTGAGGAGGTTCTCGTCAATCGGTAATGGGTGCCTTCTTCCTTCCAAAGTGGACAAGTAGTAAGAGTTGTCAATTGATTCTCTTCCAACTTTGAAAGGTCTAAGCCACAATTGAGTACTTCCTTTGACATTAGTTGGCTCTCCCTTCTGGGTATCCCACATCCACACTATGTCCCCTTCCTTGTACTTTCTGATTTTGTATTTGGTTGTTCCTTGAACAACCCTAGTGTATTGTGTAGAGGGAGGGGGGTGGGATTCTGCTGTAAACACTTCCTGTCAGGAAGGATGAATCTGTAAATCATCTTTTTCCTTTTTTATTATCTTCATGGTCCCATATTCCTTGTCTTTATATTTTTCTAGGGATTTTTGGTATTCCTCTTTCTTAGGTCATTGAATCTGATCAAAGTATTCCTCTGTTGCAAAAGGCATATGATTGGGAGAAAAATCATGAAGACTTTGTATGATTTGGTCATGTGCTTCATCATCTTTGATGGGATCATTGATCTCTTGCACATGAGTTGTAGTCACAAGTACATTCAAGATACGAACAATAGTTCCATATTTCAAAGGTATATTCACATAAGTGAGGTCCATCTCAAGAGTACCTCCCAGTTTTGAGGCAAACTTCCTAGACAATAACATCCCCCATACATCTGGGACGTCCACGACCGCTACGTCCATGTGGATGATTTTCTCGGGGTATTCTTTAAGAAAAACTTTCACATTCTCAATCACCGCATGTGTGGGTATGGATTTATTGTCAAATCCACACACATTCCTATAAGGTTGTGTGACTTTCAAACCTACTTGTTGCATGTCCTTGAGGGACATCATGTTAGCACCGACCCTTGAATCTAGCATGCATTTGTTGAGGCTCTTTTTATTCATTATCAAGGTCATGAATAATGGAGGATGTTCATCATATTGGACGCTAAAGTGATCGGCTTGCAAAATGATAGGAGGGTCCATGGGTCCATATGATCCTTGGAAAAAGTTGTCAAATCGTTCTTTGACAAATGTCACCTTAATGAATTCTTTCAGGGGAATGGTTACATGCATCTTGGATAGTGCCCCTTTAAAGTCAAATTTCAAGGTAACCCTTTCAGTTTTGGATGTCTTAGGAAGAATTATATCCAAAGGTGAGAGTTTTGTTTGGGTTTCCAAAGGAATGGTGGAGGTAGGTTGGTTCAACTTATTTCTTCTATACACCTGGAACTCTTGTTTTTTCAACTTATCTTTTGATTCCCGGTCCAAGTTGTTTATTATTTCTATTCTATCCAACTTGGCTACTTCTTTCATGCCTTCTTGATGCCCTTCAATGGTGATATTTATTTGAGGGCCTTCTATGAGATGGCCTATATTGTTCACTTTTTGATGGCCATCATTGTTATAATGACATTCATGATCCCAATGTGCTTCACTGCATTGTAATCACCAAATATTTTCATCCACAACATTGGTAGGAGCTAAGGTGTTTGGAACCTCTTGGTCATTCTTTGGTTTATAGAATTGGTTCCCCTTTTGAAATTGACCTTTGTACGGGACCCTAGGTGCTTGGCTCTGGGATATTTCCAAGTTGACAATTATACTCATCATTAGCTCTTGATTTTTCATCATGCCATCCATAGTAGCTTGTAGTTTTTCCATGCTGGAACAAACGTTAGAACTGGGCTCAGTGTTGTGAAATATCTTTGGTTTAGTGTCCATATTTCCCCTTGGATTTGTGAAAGGCTCGATTTTAGATGAATGGAGATTGCCTTCAATCTTGGTAGCCAATTCTTGAGATTATTGGATCGTTTGGGGATTTTTATCTCTAAGTAGGTATCCTAGTTGACCAGTGAAACACTTGGTATAGATGTAGACAAGTTAATTGTCGGTTTGATGATGGATCACGGGGATTTTTTGCAAGAAGGTTTCAAACTTAGTGTGAAATTCTCGAATGGATTCATTCTCATGTTTCCAAAGTGAATTCAACCTGGTAAGAATCATGTTGGGGTATTATTTGATACTCCATATCTTGAGAAAGGCTTCTTTTAATTTTTCCATGGTTTTATTGCTTCCATAGGGAAGACTAAGATACCAATGTCTTGAAGCATCAAGTAGGGTAGTGGAGAAAAATTTCATGACTAGGTCTTCAACATCATCACTAATGGGGTGAAGCTAAGAAAACGACCAAAAAATTATCATGTGCTCTTCGACACCGATTCCATCAGTACTGGTAAACTTAGGAAACCACTTCTCATACTTAGGTGGAATTTTCCTAGGGTAGCCTGACATGGTTGACATGTCTAGTGGCTTGAAGAGACTGGACGACCATTTCCTTTGATTAATTCCTGGGTTCGGTGCATTGGTCTGAGTCATTGTGATAGAGATGGTGTTTAAGGGAATATTTCCTCCGAAAAGTGATTTTACAATAGGAGAGTTTCGGGGAGGCTTCCTTCTGAAATATTGAGAGTTATTGTACCACCTTTTGGTTTGTGGAGTCACCAGATAATTTTCTTGAAACTATCAAAGAAGAAAGGAAAACACCCTAAGTGGATTCGCGATGTAAGCTTATAAGGTAAATATTTATAGATGCAAGGCTTACTGAAAAGTGTAGTCTTGAGGAAGGTTTGATTCAGTGTTCCCCATTAACAGTGCCAAAATGTTATCACACTGCTTGTAGTTAGGATAACGGATTGATGAAAAGAGGTTAAACTGGCGTAACTGAACCAATCCCACCCACTGTCACCTCAATGGGAAGGTTCTTTCTATTTAGGGGGTTAAGGCCCAGGGGAGACGTCCCCCGTGACCTGGGGTTTTGAGAAGGAAAAATGCTTAAGAACTATAAGATAATTTCCCCCTCACAATTCACCACCTAATCAAAAAGTCTAGCTTATATCCAATAAACATAATCGGAAGTAATAACCAAGAAGAGTACATGCTCGAGAAAAAGCAACAAGAAACTATATATGCAAGGATTTCTTTCTAGTTAGTACTTCATATAAACAATGACCTTTCTGATGATAAGCAATTGAGCAACAATATTGATGAAGTAAATAATTTTTTATGAAATATCAATGATTACAATATTACTTCTCAATACATGCTAAAAAAACTTGGAATTCAATGTAACAAAATCAACACTTCATAAACAATGCCTTAACCATTCATTCAATTTCTTTAAAAGTGAAACAAAGGCTGCAAAAAGGTGTTTTATAGCACAAGAAGGTGATGGAAATGCTATAGTTAGCAAGGTTAGTCTAGGCTAGGTTTTGTTCGAAGTATTAGAAGTTTTTTTTATGATCAAATCACTCCATTCAAGAGGCCTTAGACCAGTGCGCTACTAGGGAATATGGAGTCAAGGAGAGGATGCAAAAAATGAAGGACTAAGTGATAATGGTAAAACTAAGCACAAGAGAGTTAAACCTTGAGGTGTTGTTATGGCAAGGCCTCAAACATGAAACCCTAGGGGAGAGAGTCTCACTTTGGTGTAGAATACCTAGGTCTTAGTGCTCTTTCCTCCTTCCTTATCTTAATGGAAAAAGAAACTATCTTGAATAATGATTGACCTAAGACGAGAAGGTTAGCAAGTGCTATCTTTCTATAGGAAGGCTTCACTAGGAAAACCCTAGGGAAAAAAAACTCACCATGTGTAGAAGAGCTAGGCCTTGGTGCATTTTTCTCCTTCTTAACTCAACAAGGACAAAACATATAGGCTAAGAGGAAGGATAGAGTGTTGCAATGCCAAGGCTCTATCTCCTCATGCAAATCAAATGGATAAAAGTCTTGATGGGGACATGAGACAAGGACATCAACTAGTGCTTGTCACCTAGGGTTTGATTCAACAAAGTATAATAACATATGCAAGAAAAAAACACTACAACCATTAAATCAAGAATTTTTGCAGAAATTCACTTACATTTAACCAAGAAATCACATAGCAAACCCTAGTTGTAATACCTTCCACCAAGAGAAATGCCAAAAATGACAAGAAAAGTCTTCCTTCAACAAGTGTGCCTCAAAATTTCATCCAATAATCCTAATAAGGGTGCAAATTTCAGACCTCCCTAATGAGTGAGTGAAATATGATGAGAAATTGAGAGTCAAAACCCTTAATTTATACAGTACAATGACCTAAATTACATTTTGGGTCATAAAAAGGTCGACAAGGCAAAAACATTAAAATCATATTGTTTTACATTAAATGTCCTAAAATTAAACCCTAATCAATCAATAGAGAGACATCATCCTCTTTCTAGGGTAATGTTATCACTTTGTAGGGAAAATGCAACCCATTGGAGAAAAACGTTAGCCCTCCTTGGGATTCTCCAAGCTTCCACATGTGCCAAAACTGCCATATCTACCTCCCAAATCGTCCATACTGTTGGGTGATGTCATGGGTATCCTGGGAGACATATTGGGCCTTCCAAGGCCAATGTACCTTTGGAGAGGGATCAACCCCCCTAGGTACATGTCTGCTCAGCTACCTTTGGTGGATTCTTCTGCTCTTCCCTGGTACAAATGCTCAGTCTTGTCTCTACCCCCTACTGGGGTCTCAACATCCATCGAGTGGGCTCTTCAGCCCCATGGAGGTCCAAACTGATCATCTCCCCATGTGTACCTATCCATCGGTACCTGTCCGTCAAGCATGATCTTGCACATCAACAACTACGCCCTCCATGGGCTCATAAGTCACAGGGATCATATCAATTTCAATCACATCTGATCATCAATATTTATTAAACATGTGCATAAAACCCCTTTACCATAGTCTAGTGCTCAAAGAGATTATACAAGCCTCCAATACAAGTTTGGGGAAAGTGGCAGGATGTCCTATTGGGATACTTTCTATTGGTAGAGGGATGTTCCTGGAAAATATTAAATCCAAGTCATGCAGGTGGGTGAGGTGGATGGGGATGCATGGGAAAAAGGTGCAGTGATAGTAGGGATGGATTACCAGTGGGTGCCTTTGTGGAGGGTGAGCTGCATTTATCCTGGATGAAAATATTTCCAATCCCATTCATGCCTTTTATTCTTCATTTTTTCCAATATGCTAATCAAAGGACATTGCCCTGGCTTGGTGACCAGTGGTGGAAATGTTGGCCACAAAAATTTCATGGAAATGAGAAGGTTGGCTCATGATGAGACCCTCTTTCTCTTGGCTATTCCACCAAGAGCCACTACCCTGACGTGGTGACTAGATGTTGGTAGTGTCATACCGCTAGATGCTCATGGACCTAATATATCAGCTCGTGATGAGACCTCCTATCCTCTAACTAGGTCTTGTCTTATTGTTTTTTATCTTTTTATTGCATTTTCTCTCAAGAAGTTAATCAAGGGACATCACGCTGGCTTGGTGACCAGAAGTGACAATGTTACCCACAGGTATATTCACAGATATGAGAAGGTTGGCTCGTGATGAGACCCCCTTTATCTTGGCCATGCAACCAAGAGTCACTACCCTAGTGTGGTAACCAGATGCTGGTAGTGTCATATTGTTACATACCCATGGACCTAATGAGTTGACTCGTGATGAGATCCCCCATCCCTCAACTAGGTCTTGATTAATTTTTCTACGAGTCCCTCAGTTTTTTACTGAGAAGACTTTTACTAGTTTCTCAAGTATCCCTGGGTGAAGCATCTTGAGGTTTTATTCTTGGGGTTTTACTGTCATCTACTTACACCCCCCATGCCTTTAGCCCATTCTTCCCATAAGGTAAGGTACAACCCCTAAATGATCAACCTTATGCCTAGACCAAGGTAATGGGATGGGTGAGTGGGAAATAAGATAGAAAGTGGTATGTGTGACGAGAACATAAAATGTCTCTTCATAAATCCCCCTAGTGGAAACTCAAAACCTATGGACACAATATTGCTAGGGCACCCTGTCATTCCCCCCAAACATGGTCAAGTGGACAAGCATAAGATCCAAGCACTTGTTAGAGACAAAGGAATCAAATGCACATATTCAAAGGTTTTGAGGATCATACTGACACATACCATGATACCTATACTCATTACCTCATGGAGCAAGAACCATCTCTGATGCAGGACCAAGCCGAAGTTGATGGATGTTTTTGCTGCTGATGACAAAGTGGAGGCACTGAAAGCGAGCAAAGATGGGCCCTCTAGGGCCATGCTCAAGTCAATCTGGCTCTCGGTAGTCCATGTCTAGGACCTATGGGCCTCAAGACATAATATCCTAGTTATCCCTGAAAGTGGGGGATAACAAGTTGCTCCCCTTGAGCTCGTGCTTCCCTTTACTAATTATATGAGAGGGATATCCTTCCTAGATTCTATATGAGATATTCAAATGTGTCTCTTGGAAGGGTTTTAGTAAAAATATCTGCAACATGTTCTTTGGTGGAAATGTATTCCAACTTTACACTTTTCTCAGCTACGTGTTCTCTTAGTAGGTTGTACTTGATAGGAATATGATTCAGTTTTTAGTGCATAATATGATTCTTTGAAATGTTGACTGCACTTGTGTTGTTGCATATGATTGAGATTGATTGATCATATTCTACCTTGATATCCTTCAGTGTCTTATTCATCCATAGAACTTGTGTGCAAAATGACTTTTTTGTAACATATTTGACTTCTACTATGGATAGAGAGATTAAAGTTTACTTCTTGTCAACCATGATACTAGACAGTTTCCTAGAAAGTATTATCCTCCACTGGTACTTTTCTTTTCATCAATACTTCCTTCCCAATCTGCATCTGTATATGATTTTAGAGTGAATTACTTACTTCTTGAATACCATAAGCCAAAGTTAAATGTGCCCTTCATATATCTGAAAATTATTTTTACTTCTTTCACATGTGTTTCTTTCGGTGCATATTGAAATATTGCAACCAATCCTACTACTTGCATGATGTCTGGTCTTGATGGTGCCACATATAATAGGTTGTCAATCATTGACCTGTACAATGTTTGATTTTATTCTGGATATTAATCATCTTTCTCAACTTACATATTGTGATCATGGGTGTAGTAACAAGTACATCGTCTTCCATTCCAAATTTCTTCAACGTTTAATTGATAAATTTGGTTTGAGAAATGAATATGCATTTGTTGGATTGAGAAATCTATAACCCTATAAAGAATGACAATTCTCCAAGCATGGAAATCTCAAATTCCTTTTTCATTTCTTTTGCAAACTTTTGGATCATTCTATCATCATTACATTAAATATGATATCATCTACATAAACTATAATGATTAATATATTTTTCATTTTCTTTTTTAATGTAAATATTGGTGTCTTCAACTCCTCTTTTCAAATCTTGTTGTTGTAGGTATTTGTCAAGTCTTGAATTCCAAGATCTAGGAGCTTGATTTAGTCTATAAAGTGATTTATTTAGTTTGTAGAAGTATTTATGACAATTTAAAACTTATGGCTATTCAATATATACTTCTTCTTCTAAATTTCCATTTATAAAGGCCAACTTGACATCCATTTGATAGACATTGAAGTTTTTGAAACACACAAATTGCAAAAACATTTTGATTGCTTCTAATCTTGCAACTAGAGAAACAGTTTCTTCAAAACAAATACTATCAACTTGAGCATGCCCTTGATAGACCAATATTTCTTTATTTCATACTAATTGTCCATCTTCATCCAATTTGTTTATGAAGATCCATTTTGTGCCAATCAGATTCTTGATTTTTTGTCTAGGCACAAGTTCCAATGTCTCATTATTATCGATCTAATTTAGTTCTTCTTTAATAGCATTAACCCAATTCTTATCTTCACTAACTTATGAAATTTTATTGGGCTCTATTTTAGATAGAAAATTAATCTTCTTATAGTTTGAACTCATGTATCTATATCACCAAGATTATGATTTTCTGGATGATGCGTTTGAGCAAATTTGGATGGTGTCTTTGGATTATGACATTCTATTTTTTTCTTTTTCTTTCTTTGGATTATGAAAATATTTTGTTGTAGCATTTGAAGGAATTTATTCTAGATTCATATCCAAGAAATATACCTTCATCCTAGTATTGGCCATAAATTTGATTTCTGTAAGAAAAATGGACGATGCAGGGGTAAAAATAGTGTTCGAAAAAGAAACCTGTGGGATGGTTCGACGAGAAATGGTGTTGTTGAAGGGAGTTCAGACTGGAACTTTGTATAATATGACATGAAGCACTATTCATGATGAGTGTAATATTTCCATTGTTCTTGATATTGGATATGAAGAATAACAAACTCCTATAGTCTCTAAAGAAAAGGCTATGTTGTGTTATGAAATATTAGGGAATATCAGAGAGAAGGGATTTTGACTACTACAAGATAAAGCTATGGTTGAAGATATGTCTAACCACTCTTTGGATTTTGATTTATAAGATAATTGTGTATATGGGAAGCAAAATCGGGTAATATTCCCCTCTGGTGCAACGAGGGAAGAGGGAACTTTACAGTTGGTGCACAATGATGTGTTTGGACCTATGTTAGTTCCATCACTGGGAAAATATGTGTACTATGTCTCATTTATAAATGAATTCTCAAGGAATACTTGGATATATTTCCTCATGAACAAATATGAAGTCCTTGACATGTTTAAATTGTTTAAGGCTGATCTTGTGGAAAACAAAACAAAGAAAATAATTAAGATGTTGAGGACAGATAGTGGTGGAGCGTTCCACAGAAATGAATTTGAAGAATTATATAAGAAGAGATATATATAAACATAGAATAATAATCCATATACACCTCAACAAAATGTATTTGTATAAAGAATGAGGCAGTGGTGTTGGGTTAGCAAAGGAATTATGGGAAGAGGCAGTGGGTATTGCATGTTACTTGGTAACAAAAATATGTTCTGGAATCAAACTTGCCTAAATTTTCTTCATTTCTCTTTATATAGCACTTTCTCCCAAATATTTCGAAGTATTTAACTATAGCCAGTCTACCTTTCCATAGTTCATAAGGTGTCTTATTATTTTTCACTCTAATTTTTTCTCTATTGAAAATGTATATTGTTGTGCTCACTGCTTTTCTCCAAACAATGTATGGTAGTTTGGATTCATTCAACATTATTTGAGACATTTCTTGTACAATTTTGTTCTTCCTTTCTACAACTACAATTTTCTATGGAGTCCTTGTTTCTGAAAAATGTCTCTTGATTCCATGATTCTCACAGAATTCATCAAATTCATAAGAGATAAACTCACCTACTCTGTTCGATCTTAAGCACTTTTTTTTTTAAATCAGACTCATTTTCAACTAGGGATTTGAAATATTTAAAATTATCAAATGATTCATATTTTTCTTTAATAAATGTGACCCATGTCATTCTTGTGTAATCATCGATAAGCAACATAAAATAACTCTCACCTTTTAAAGTTTTTGTTCTTTTTGGCCCACAAAGGTCCATGTGTACAAGTTCCAATGGCTTTTATGTTGAGTACTCCTTTATATTGAAAATAAATATTGTCTGCTTCCCATGCTGACATGGCTTACAAATAGTGTTGGTAGGTTTTGATATCCTTGGAATATATCTTACTACTTATGTCTTGTTGAGTTTTACTATATTTTCAAAGTTTGTATAACCCATCCTTCTATGCCATAACCAGATTTCATTTACTTTTCCCATACAACATTTTTCTTCTTTGACTTCATCGAGAAAATATACATATCTTGGGTTTCTATTTGCATTTTCCACTAATATTCATAAACCTACTTTTCTTATCTCACATCCTTTATAATGAAATGTGAGGTTGTAACCTTGATCACACATTTGACTAACACTTAGAAGATTGTGTTTTAACCCTTCAACATACAAGACATTTTGTGTTTTAGTCTTTCCATTATCAATACTAATGGTACATTTTCCAACTATTATTGGAGAAGCATTATCCCCAAAGGTAATGCTACCTCATTTATCTTCCTTTAGGGTGAGAAATTTGTTTTGATTCCCTATCATGTGTTTTGAACATCCACTATCAATGTACCATTGGCTTCATTTGTCTTGAGCATACATTGCAATTCCACATTCTTCCTTCTTTGGCTCTTCTTCCTTCCTTTTCCATACCTTTGTGTATTCTTCTCTATGCTTGGTAAGAACATATTCTTCCCTGTTTTTCTTAAGATAATTTATTATGCTACTTCTACAGTCATGTGTTATGTTCCCATATTTATTTCACTTATAACATTTAGTATTGTAATAAAGTAGGGGAGAAAATGAATTATAGTTTCTATCAACAAACCCATGAGAACTTCTATTATAATAACCTTTATTTATATCTCTCAAATGATCAATTCTTGCATAAGCTCTACAATCTAGTGCTTTGTGACCAAAATTAATGCAAGAAAAACAATAGCCAAGAAAGATATTTTGGTACTAGGTTGGGAAAGGCCTTCTTGGTGGAACAACTCTTCTGAACTCATTCTTGTTGTTCATGTGAGAAGAATTAAGTTTTTTTTTGTCATAATTTCCTTTCCTTCTACTACTTTCATTGTTAATGGAGCCTTTGAGAATATTACCAGAGGTTTTAGGATTTTTTTCATTTTCCTTTTCTGATGGCTTCGTGATCTTAGTGCTTACATCTCCCTCGAGGGGTTTTTGTTTTTATTCATATCCAAGACCTGTATTAATGAATGGTGACCTTTGGTCATTGAGAATATTATGTAATATTTCAATACTCTTTACAAACTTCAATCTTCTGCTCAACTCATTAGTTGTTTTCTCTAGCTTCTTTCTTAAGGAAACGATTTCATCCTCTAGCTTCTCACAATTTTCTTCCTTTTCTTTTAGTTGAATTCTCACCACTTCTTCTATCCTATTTTCCTCTTCTAGTTGATTCTTAAGAATGATAACTATTTTTTTTGTTTCATCAAGAAAATGATATTTCTTTTCATATTTCTACAATTACTCCTTCTTCTTTTTATTATTTCCACTAAGTCTTTATATCTGTTCTAAGGAACTAACGAGTTCTGCTTCAATATTCACTTCCCCATCAATGCCATTTTCTTTTGAATATCATTTTTCTTTTTGATTTTCTTCATTTTCTATATCAATAGAATTTGTATCCATTGCCATGAAGAGGAATTATTCTTGACTAGCCATGTGTTCTCCCAATATTTTCCTTCCAGTGATTAGATTGTTTCTAAAGGAACCTTCCCTAATACCAATTGTTGAACTTATGCCTATACTGAGAGAGGGGGGGGGGGTGAATTAGTATAAAATACTTTTTACTTTAAATGAGGATTCATCAACCATTCATTAATTTTAAAACAATAAATTCATGTAAACTCAAATCTTAGTATACATAAATTAATTTGGAAACCCTTGTGGGAGAAAACCACAAAAATTAACTTTATAAATATCTGTAGGCACCAACCTACTATTACAAATCTCGCATGCACTAACCTTACAGAGACACTAGTATATTAAGTTGAGCACCAAATAAACAAGATATTTTGTAGGAACCAACCTACTAGAGACACAAATATCTTCATCTAAGTACCAAATTAACAAGATATTGTGTAGGAACGAGCCTACTGGAGACACCAATGTCCTCACTTGAACACCAACTCAGTAAGACCTGTATAGGGACCAATCAAATATCTTCATACATAGAGTAATTTTTACTTCACCTACATGCTTCATACTTCATTCATTTCACAACATCATCGTACCCTTAAATTTCATGCTCCAGTGCCTCTCCTTGCTTCATACCCCAGACATAGCTTCAAACCCTAGTCATATTTATCCTCCATTCACTAGAAAACATCATAGCATCATTACTAGAATATAATTTCATACTATAGCTTCAAAACCTCAAAACAATGCACTTTTCAATATCATATACCTTAGTCCCTCATAACACACCCTTAAAACTCCAAGAAAACTTCTATTTCACACCTTTAGACCCTAATAATACTCCCCAACTCCCCTTGCACACCCTAGATCTTTTATGTGCACTTGTACTTGCTCTTCTTGCTTGGATTCTCTTCAAATGCAAAAATCTATCATGTAATCATTGTAAGCATTGTTTCCAACCTTCTCCCATATTTTTAAAGGCCTACATCTTAGTATTTTTATTTTCTTTCATGCTTCTTGTAACCTTTATGTTTAAGGTTCTAAGAAACTATGTCTCAAACTTGGAAGGTATTTTCATGTTGATCATGTCTAGCCTCATCTTCTCTTGAGATTTCTTCAATTTCTATCGAACTTAAAAAACTATATTCTTTATCCTGTATATGAAATTATTTTCCTTTAATACATCACTCAAGGCATTTTCCCTATATTCAAGTTGTCCATATACAATATTTAATAGTGATGTTGGAAAATGTATGAAAACATTTCCAAAACAGGACAAACTAGTAGAAGTGTGTACAAAAATATTATAAGAATGTTATATGTAAACTAAAATCTGATATCATTTCCTTTGGTTCTTGTGATTGTATCTTCTCAAAATCTAAAGCAAAGTCCTATTAACTACCTCCATTTAGTACCCTTTAATTTATGGGTGAAAGGAAATTTATCTCTTCATTTTGGTAACTAACTTCTTCAACAATGAATTTCAAAGTCTAATAAGAAATCTAATATCTCTATGAGAACTGATACTACTTGAAATCCCAAAATGCACCCAAACACTTTCAAAGAAAAATTTCCGAGCTTCTTATTCTTTAATTTTATTTTTAGAAGAGATGAGAATGCACATATTATTGAACCTATATACTACCACATACATGAATTGATTCCCTCCGGAAAGTCCATGGATATCAATTCCCATTACCTTGTACGAATTGGGAGTGGATTGTATAGTCCTTGCATCATGTTACTCGACTTCTTATTACAACATAAAATATAATCTCTAGTAAACTTGGCTAATTTTTCTTGCATCTTGGGCCAATAATGATTCCTCTATAAGTTATACATAGTATTTCTAACACCAAAATGAACAATAACCCTCGATATGTGATCATACATTATCTATTGTACTCTGTCTTTATTCAATGCATAAATCCACCCCATATTGTAGAGTAATACATCTTGGAGATGGTATTGCACATATTCTTATTCAAGTTGACCCTTCATGTGGTGACATACTGATCTAAAAAGATCTTTTAAACGACCATGGCTGAGTTATTTTTCATGAGTTAAATTACCATTTATGAACTTAATGAAAGAAGAAGAATTATAGAAGAAACATGACATCCATAAAGAAATATTCATATCTGAACATAAGCATGAAGAACAACAAACCATAAAACACCAAAGTGATAGTGGAGTTCGAAAATCTTGCCTACGTCTCCAGGCCTTTGTCTTAATGGGTGAGGCTTTATTATTTCTATTCAAATATTTAAAAGGACATCAAAAAACTGCAAAAAATATTAAAAAATGATCTGGTATTTTTCTACCAGATCTTTGGAACCCAAAAAAACTGACGACATTGAAAACGGATGACCGGAGCTCCCAGAAATGGCCCGCAAAGGTGATCTCCTCAATGACTTCCCTGCATACAAATGGATTTGGCTCAATAAGTATTCAACATAAACCTATTCTGAACCTCCCCCATGGATTCAAGAAGCCCTAGTTTATATAGACTAGAAGTGGGTAACAACCTCCCATCTTATCCCCAAGATCTGGCCTCAAAAAGGTTCCAATATCCTGCAAAAATGACCAAAATCTCTAAAACTGCTGAATAAATCTTAAAAATCTTTATAATATAGTTTTAAAACCACTTCTGGGCAAAACTTGAGGGTGCATCCCCCTTTCTTAGGGCTCTTGGGCATATGGGCGCCTCCCATGTGGGCCTGGCATAAATGTTTGGCGCCTCCCATGTGGCCCTGGCCTAAATGTTGGGCGTGTTGGCTCCTCCTGTTCTGGGTCCTGGTCCCATGTGTGGCCATGTGCCCACACCCCTAGCTCCCATGCATTCTATAAAGTTAGGCCCCTGATGGTTTATCCCCTGGTCGGTGGGCTAGCCCGACCGACCGAGGCTAATCACCTTATTTATGCGTTAACCGTTTAACACCATATTAAACCAAGTCCTATGGTATTTCACCAAAATTGGGGGCTAGTCGTTGGAGCTACACCATATTCATGCACCATAACACAACTAGAGTAACATTGGTGTGGATGTATGGATAGGTTTTGGGGACTGGGGCTAGGCCCCAGCCCTTACTCCACCCGTTTGAACCATATTGAAAACATAAATAGATTCAAAACCATATAAGGATAAAAACTAATGCGAGAGCGGGTTGGCTAGCTCGACCCTTCCAAGTCATTTTCCCATGCCATAGTTCATGGGTTAAAACCTCATAGAATCTAATATTTTGCAATAAAATTTAACCAACGAATGGGTGCCACGTGGCAAATGATGTCTGGGCCATGTGGCACCTTCCCATTCGCCCAATCTGATGCCATGCATCAATCACCCATTGGTCCAGTTTTTTTCCCAATTGTCAGCTTAGTCACCTACCACTGTACCTTCCATGTAAGCCATATGGGCGTGCCACATGTCACCCTTGCAGTGGTGACACGTGTCACTCCCTGATTAGTCCACCTATACCTATCCAGTCAACAACCTGTCCATGTCACTGTATGGTCAACTTCCATGTGTCACCTGCAGATGATGCTACGTCACTATCTGGTCAGCTTCCATGTGTCGCCTCTAGATGCTTCCACGTTAGTATGACATCATGATGACGTCATCCTTGACTGTTTTGCCTGTTGATTGCTAACTTTTTTTTTGTCTGTTTGGAAAAATGAACAGATCGCAATATTTGGAGCATACAGTGTCCATTTTATCCCATTCAATTTGTGTTGGGTTCGTATCAATGAGGCTTACACACATGTCTGTTTTGAAGCCATTCTGAGAAATTTTATTTTTAAGCCTTTCTGGACCCATTTTGGTCCCGAGATCCAATGCTGGATCACATACTCCCTTGATTTCCTCATATTCTACACAATTGTTTTTGTAATCATCATGGGTGAATGGATCCATGTGCATAATGGTCCTACAAGACATTATTTTTGGTTTTGGTGGCCATCATACAAAATAATCGAACATGTTTAGAATTTCCTTCCTATGTTTAAGCACTAAATGAAACTATTGAACAAATTTCATTTATTTTAAGTGTCTTAATCACTTGATATTACTCTAAGTCCACAAGTAATGTAAAGGCTTGTTATCATTATGGATAATTGTCTCCTTACCCAAAAAATAACACGTCCACTTATTCAATAATTGGACCATGGCATAGATTTCCTTGACATACATAGCGTCTATCTCAATACTTCACCATATAATAAACCCTGAAAATAGAAGATTGGTATTCCTCTAACATTAACATATCTCCCATAGAATATGCACTAGCATTTATTTCTTCTTCAAATGAATTTACAAGTTAGGTAGTGTTACAACCAAGTTTAAGTAATCTTCTATTTTAATTCTTCAAATGAACTGTATTTGTTCTTACCCCACTAGATGCCCTTTCCACTAGTTTTTATAGCATGAAATGGTGTTCCAACCACTGAAAACAATGTTATGAACCTTCTTAAAATATTTGGTATCCCTTACAAAAATCCTAACTTTATGAGGACTCTGTAGATAAGGAGATAGAACAATATCAAGCATGGGCGGATTATATAGTTTTAGATTCTCTATATGTTCTATTGAACAAATGTGGATATAATTTTGAAACTAAGTTTGTAAGCATTGTTTCCAACCTTATCCAACAATTTGAAAGGCTCGTATCTTAGGATTTTTATTTTCTTTCATGGTTCTTGTAACCTTTCATGTTTAAGGTGCTAAGAAACTATGTCTCATACTTGCAAGGTATTTTCATTTTGATCATGTCTAGCCTTATCTTCTCTTGAGATTTCTTCTATTTATCTAGAACATAAAATACTAAATGCCCAATCCTATGTAAAAAATACTCTTCCTACAATGAATCACTTGAGGGATTTTTCCCATATTAAAGTTTTCCATATAGCCTTATCTTCTCTTGAGATTTCTTCTATTTATCTAGAACATAAAATACTAAATGCCCAATCCTATGTAAAAAATACTCTTCCTACAATGAATCACTTGAGGGATTTTTCCCATATTAAAGTTTTCCATATACAATATTTAATGAGAATGTTGGAAAATGTACAAAAAAGTTTCCAAACTGGGACTTATTAATGGAAGCTTGTACAACCATATTATAATATTGTTGTATGTAAATTATTTTTTTCCCCATTTCCTTTAGTTATTATTATTGTATATTATTAAAAACTAAATCAAATCCCTGTTTACTACATCCATTTATTACCTATTAGTTTACGGGTGAAAGATAATGTATCTCTTCATTTTGGTAACTAACTTCTTCAACAATGGAGTTCAAACCCTACTGAGAAATCTAGTATCTCTATTAGAATTGATATTCCTTAAAATCCCAAACTGCACCCAAACCCTTTCAAATAATAATCTTTCAACTTATCTTCCTTTAACATTCTCTTGAGAAGACATACAAATGCACCCATTAATAAATCTATATACAACCACACACATGAATTGATTCTCTCTTTATGTCCTAAAAAAATAACCCAACAAATTCCATGGATATGCCTTCCCCTTTCCTTGTAGGGACTAAGAGTGGATTATATAATCCTTTCATCATGTTACTTTACTTCTTGGTACAACATAAAATATATCTTATAATAAATGTAGCTAATTTTTCTTGCATATTTGGCTAATAATCATTCCTCTACAATTTATACATAGTATTTCAGACAGAAAAATTGTTGATGATTACAACTGTGTGAGACATCCTCTAGGACACAGACTTAAGAGAGAGCCCCTGAGATGGGTGTGTGGTTCCTATCTGAGATAGAACTGGAACATAGTGATGGCCTACATCTTACAAAGAGTTGAGAAGAACTCCAGATGATTCTCCTATGTAATGCAATGAGAAGGAAGATCTATTGAGTTAGACGTACCTATGGCTAAGCACAAGGTGAACGAATGAATTCCCATGATATGGGTGCATCGTTCTGAAACAGAGATGAAATGATGTATTAGTCTCCTCTGAGCAGAGAGTTGTGATGATGAACTCCATATGACTCTCCTGTGTAACGCAGTGAGAAATAAGGTCTGTTGAGTTGGACGTGCCTATGGATGAGCATAGGTGAACGTGATCCTGGTGTTTGAGCACTAGTGAGTGTGGTTCTCCTCTGAGACACAATGAGATAGAGATACATCCCTATGGATGAGCACAGATGGATGTGCCCCTAGTGGCTGAGCACTAGTGGGTGTATGATATCCCTTTCTATATTTTTCAAGAGTCAGACTTATTTGTAACCCTATTTGTGATGTAAAGGGTACAGGTCAGCCCCACCATAATGTAAAAGATAATTAATATGGTAATTATTAATTATATTTTGAGTTATTAAGATCAACCCTATTTTGACAATAGACACATCATTTGATGTGATAAGTTTTATATAAATAAAGGTGAATCCCCATTGAGGAAACACACTTATCATTGTGTCATCTCATGATTTCGGAAGTTGTGGTCTGAAATTATTAGAATTACAACACCCTCTTGTGTACCAGGTTTCATGATAGTGTGGGAGGTATTTCTCTTGAAGAATATAGAAAAGGATTAGCTCGGTTTTCTTTTGTTGTTGAGAAGGGTTTCCCATGATACTGTTTGTTTTCTTGTGCATGGTTATTCTTCTTGTGACCTTGGTTTGCTGCAGTGGTTATGGTTCAAGTAAGAGTTAAACAAAAAAAAAAAATTAAAATAAAAGAATTAGCCATAGCTCATTGAAAGTTCAACATGGTATAAGAGAAGGTATTGAAGATGAACATCTTCACATTAATCATTGATAAAGGAAGGTTGTAGGAGCTTCTAAAGTACCCCATAGCATTTTGCAAAGGTAGTCCATCGGATGGCCGTATATATGGTCACCTGCCGTGCTTTATTCACGCTTTCCGTATTTCATTTCCATCCATTCTTCCTTCCACTGAAGGAAGATCTCTCATCTCTCACGGTCCATGATTCATACTTTGTCCAACGCACAGAGTCCCGCTAAGTATAGTGGGAATTAGCGCAAAGACATCCGGACCGACCGCCAAAGATGTCGATCCTGCTAAAATCACCACCAATTTGGTAGCTCTTCTGAGAAGCGAGGAGGAGGCTCATTCACTGGACCTGGATTTATCTGAGGAGATGCTAAGCTGTCTCCAGTTATTGGTACCTAGGGTTTTATCTCGACGAGGGTTAGAATCCTGTGATGTTAAAATTAGTTATGGAATTGCGGAAACCCAACAAGGGTTCGAATCCCCGAAGTGGATGGCGGCAGTACAGGACGAGAGTGTGAAAAATCTTATCTGGTGGCATTCGACGTCTATGATGTAGCTTGCGAGGAGCGTGGTTGAATGTGGAGGTGATCATTCTGTAATTGAACGAGCTCTAAATTTAATTCATTATCCGCACATCCTTGTATGAGATCTTTCTCGAGAACCCCTGAAGCGACATGTCCCAGAGTGTTTTGATCTTGCTCCGGGAAAAGTTGGGCGCTCCCTAAAACCACATGTTTCTTGGTGACTCGACAAGCTAAAGGAAGAATAGCCATAGCCTAGGAGAGGCTCGGCTTCCTAGCTCAAAGTCTGTTCTTAGACTGTCATCACCGCAAACTCCTTAACAACAAACTCAGATTGAAGCTTTAGTTACTGTATCAGGTTATGGCTTCTCATTTTTTTGGACAATCAGAAACCATCTCCAGATCCTTCACATTTGTCTGCTATAGTTTCCATTATTCGGACGCATAATATGTTGTTGAAAGCCAAGCAAACCAATAACTTGAAAGTTGTCGTCAATGCTTGGAACAAACATGTTCCCAGTGATGTTGCTAGAAAAATGGGGCTATCTCAGTGAAAATCCTAGGCAACATAAAGTCTTTTATCATTACTTGACAGTCAAAACTACAACAAATTTTGTTGTTGATAGAAGCCAGGATGGTGATCCTTTGCGCATTGACTTTAAATATCAGTTTTCTTGCGTTATCATCTAAGTGTTTTGAAGCAGATTTAAAGACTGAAATTATGACAGAGTAGGGTCTAGTTTGAACCCTGTTAGGCCAGGTCTGGCACGAGTTATAGAAGTGTGTAAACATTGTACATACCTATATTGAGAGAATATTTCTGAAATAGATAAGCCATCCTTCATATATGTTTTGGTGAGACATCAAGGGCATCCTTGACCTATGATTAAAGGACTATTGTGACAACATTAAGATAGCAAGTGTTGTAAGTGACAATAGTGTATTTATGGACAAAGCATATCTAGTGACTTACATGGATTGGAAAGTTGCTACAAGACCAAAGTACAAGGCCACCCCACCTACAACAACTACAAGGTTGATGCAGACCTCGTTAGAGACTTGTATGGTACAAGGTGGCTACAGAGGCAAATAAGTCTGGTTATAGAGTATAGTAGTGGCAAGTGGCCACATGAATCTACAACAATATAATGTGTCTTCTAGTCTATGACAACCAGGAAGAACCTCCGTTGGTGTACACTCTCAGGTATGCACTTGTATATATATTATTTGCATCATTGTCATAAGTGTACTTGCAGGAGGAAGGAACCCTTGGTGAAATCATGGACCCAAAGAGGTCTCAATACATTTAGAAGAACAACACATTGAAAGTGAAATACTCCAAGTTTTATTGCTTTTAATTAGCATGCTTCTAAACTACATTTCTAAGGTTGCTACATTACAAATAGGTATTGTAGCTGTGACAACAGTCTGTAAATTGTTTTGATTTTTGAGATGTACTCATGAATCTCCTCTAGGAGATATTCTTGTCTTGTTTCCTTTCGCTTGTTTTCTTATTCGAGGAAGGTTAAAAACAAAGGAAAATGCTTATCCTTCAGACTTTAGAGGGAGTCACTTGACTAATAAGGAGTCAAACTAATTGAGAAACAGATATAGTACCTTCTTCCTCTTCAACAGTCCAAAGGGAGATAGCCATTGATACAGTTGATCCAATTGTTCTAGTTGATATTCCCAGGTACTTTGCAGTAGGCCATAAAAGTCTTGTTTGAGCTTGACAAACTCTGCAAAATGTAGAAATACATGCAACTGATGGAAGTGTCGATAAATACAAAACGATACTTTTAGTCAGAGGATTCTCACAAGTAGATGGATTAAACTATGATTAGACATATTGATCCAGTAGCCCGATGCACTTCCATCTGTACTACCATCAATGAGTTGGAAACTACATCATATAGATGGATTCCTAATGAGTTTGGGCATCAGAAAGACTATTTTTTATCCAAACCTATACTATTACATTGATGGTGATGAGAGCCTGATTTTGATGACTTATTCAAGATGCCGTGTCGTTATAAGAAATCTTTGACTCCTGATTTTGAAATGAAGGATCTGGGTATGATGCACTACTTCTTGGGACAAGAAGTATGACCAAGGACCAATAATATTTTTCCTAAGTCAAGGAAAATATATAGTGGGTTATTAAAATAATTTCAGTATGACAGAATGCAAATCGATGTCTACACCGATGGTGATGGATTTGACAAAAAATAAATGATGATGATTCAAACAAGATTGATCCACATGTGTACCGACAACTGATTGGAGCATTGATGTATCTGGTTAACACTAGACCTGATATATGCTATACAACGAATATTCTTAGTCAATCCATGAGTCATCCAAGATAGACTCACTAAATAAGTAGAGTATATAGCATTGAGTGTGTGAACCAATATGGATTCACAAGCTTCTGAAAGATTTACTTGATCATGAGATGGATTCTATGATTATAACCAAAACTGTGTGAAGATCTTTGAGAACCCTGTGTTTCATGATAGATCGAAACACACTGAGATAAATTATCATTTTTTAGAGACATGATGCAGAGGAAAGTAGTACACGTGCAGTACCTTCCTACACATGATCAGATTGAAGACATCTTCACCAAACTGGATTGGTGAAGAATACCTCTCTAGCTGAGAGGGAGAGTTGATGAATATAACTAGTAAAAAGTTCGAGTACTTTTGTGCGATACTTGGCCTGATGGTGAATTCCTCCCTAGATGAGAGGGAGTGTTGATGATTACAATTGTGTGATACATCCTCCAGGACACAGACCTGAGAGACAGCCCCTGAGATGGGTATGTGGTTCCTATCTAAGACAGAAATGGAACATATTGATGGCCTCCTCCTTACAGATATTTGAGAATAACTCCATATGATTCTCGTGTGTAATGCAGTGAGAAAGAAAATATGTTGAGTTAGACATACATGTTGTTGAGCACAAGGTGAACATGTGAATTCCCATGAGTTGGGTGCATCATTCTGAGATAGAGATGAAATGATGTATTAGCCTCCTTTGAGAAGAGAGTCGAGATGATGAACTCCAAATGACTCTCCTCTGTAACACAGTGAGAAATAAGATCTCCTGAGTTGGACGTTCTTGTGGATGAGCATAGGTGAACATGATCCTAGTGGTCGAGCACTAGTGAGTGTGGTTCTCTTGTGAGACGCAATGAAATAGAGAGATATCCCCGTGGATGAGCACATATGGATGTGCCCCTAATGGTTGAGAAAAAGTGGGTGTATGATATCCCTTGCTATATTTTTCAAGAGTCAGACTTACCTATAACCCTATTTGTGATGTAAAGGGTATAGGTCAGCCCCACCATAATGTAAAATATAATTAATGTAAAAGATAATTAATATGGTAATTATTAATTATATTTTGAGTTATTGAGGTCGGCCCTATTGTTCCAATAGACACATAATTTGATGTGGTGAGTCTTATATAAATAAAGGTGAATCCCCATTGAGGAAACACACTTATCATTTTGTCATCTCATTATTTCAGAAGTTGTTGTCTGAAATCATGAGAATTAAAACACCCTCTTGTGTGCTAGGTTTGGTGATAGTGTGGGAGGTCTTTCTCTTGAATAATATAACAAAGGATTGGTTGGGTTTTCTTCCCTTGTTGAGAAGGGTTTCCCAAGATACTTCTTGTGTTCTTGTGCATGCTTATTCTTGTTGTGATCTTGGTTTACTTCAATGGTTATGGTTCAAGTAAGAGTTAAACATAAAATTTTAAATTATAAGAATGAGCCATAGCTCATTGAAAATTCAACAAAAATGACCATCAATATTGGAGATACGATCCTCCCTTATCTATTCTACTCTTTCTCTATGTAATACACAAAGCTTCTCCATCCTGTAGAGTAATACATATTGGAGATGGTAATCAACATCTTATTTAATTTGACCCTACATTTGGCGACACACTCCCTTGATGTCCTCATATTCTACATGCTTCATTTTATAATCACCATTGGTGGATGGATTCATGTGCATAATGGTCTTAGAAGCTATGTTTTTTTTATGTTGGTTCCTGTCATAGAAAATCAACAAAAATGTTCACAATTCCCTTTTTATATGTAATCACTAATTGAAACTATCGCACAGATTCCATCCATTTAAAGTGTCCTTATCACTCTATCTTACTCTAAGTTGACAAGAAATGTAGACTCTTGTGATGATTATGGATAATGGTCTCCTTAACCAAAAAATAGTGCTTCCACTTTGTTGGTTGTGTAGCCTGATTATATTCCTGGTTCAGAGGTCTTGTTTCAGCCATGTTTGGATCCAATTTCTTGATGGGAGGGTGTGTGAGTCGTGGGGGTTTCTCCCCCACATCTGTCTCTAGGGGGTCTAGGGGAGGCAAAGAAACTTTATGGAGCCTCCTATGGTGGGGGTTTGGGGGAAACACCCTCAAAGAGAAATGTTTGGGAAATTTTCCTTGTAAAACATTGTAATTTCGTACTCAATTTGGTTTTTCTCCCTAGAAGACAACCCTCTTTTATGTATGATGGAATTTTATTTTTGCGATGTATGTGAGTGAATATTGTATTCTAAGAGAGAAGACTGTGAGAAAAGAAGAGGAAGTTACAACAAGTATGCTATAGGGTTTATCCCTTCATTTGCTAGATAATAATAAAGGAACAAATGAAAACTTCTCTCGTGGATTTATTCCACATTGTGTGAACCACATATATATGTGTCTCTATTGTATTATGTATCTTTTGTGTTTTATTTCTGCATCTTTTTTATTTTATTTCTCTGTGATCCTCTTTTCTAACACACTTCTTTAATAATTTGACCAAGGTATATATTTTCTTGACATATGTAGGATTTATAACAATACTTCACCATATAATAAATCCTAATAATAGAATATCGATTTCTCCCTTAGCATCGAATATGCACGAACATGGATTTCTTATTCAAATCACTCTACAAGTTAGGTAGTGCTATGACCAAGGATAAATAATCTTCTATTTTCTTCAAATGATATGTATTTATTCTTACCCCACTATAAACCATTTCCACTCATTGTTATAGCATGAAGTGTTTCTACAACCACTGAAAACGATGCTATGAAATTTCTTATAATATTTGGTATCCATGAAAAAACTCCTAAACTTTGTGGAACTAGTTGGCACAGACCATTTAAGCATGAACTATATATTTGTAGGATTACTTTTCAACTCACCTCCAATCACATTCCCCAAATACACCAATAAATTCTTAGCATACTCACACTATTTTATGTTTACTAACTATTAATGTTTCATAAGTGTCTATAACATTTCTTGCATGTGTATCACATGCTCATCCCAAGTATATTGTAACAAATGAATTTTGGAATGAACACAACATATCATTCATTGAAGAGATAAAATTAGTTGATGCATTACCCAATTTGAAAAGAATTACTAAGCATTCATAATAGCCTTGCTGCATATTGAAGGTAGTATTCCAACCTAAAGGAAGCTACAATTAATGAATTCTACAACACCAACTGGAAGGAGGATCCAACCCCCTGTTTATAGGATCCAACCTAAAGGAATCTACAACTCCCTAAATTCTATAGAACTAATGGGAAGGAGGCTCCAAACCCCTATTTATAGGCTCCAAAATGAAGGAAGCTATAATTCTCTGAATTCTCCAACACCAACTGGAAGGACATTCCACCCCCCTGGTTTATAAGCTACAACCTGAAGGAAGCTCCAAATCCCTAGATTCTCTGACTCCAATTGGAAGGAGGCTACAACCCACTTTCCTTATACCTTCCTTCCTCCCTAAAATATAATAGTAGACTCAACCTGCCACTTTTTATGTTATTGGTACATCACCATCATCAAAACCAAACTCAACATGTCACTATAGCTATCACCGATACTGATACATCATCATCATCAAAACCAAACTCAACATGTCACTATAGCTATCACCGATACTGATACATCATCATCATCAAAACCAAACTCAACATGTCATTGTAATTGCCACTAATATTTATACATCATCATAATCAAAACTAGATTGATCCCAATAACCACATAAAAATTATTCCAAGATCACCAAGAACATGTCCAAATCATGTGCTCAAAATCAACATCATATGCATCAAACTATGTGCCAAGATATGCTTCAAGCATGTGCCAAAACATCCATAATATGCCTCAAACAATGTACTAATCAGATGCCAAAAATATGTCTCAAGCATGTACCAAAATCTCTAAGATGTGCAACAAGCATAAGCCATGATCTCCAAGATATGCCTCAAGAATATACCAACATCTCCAAGATATGCCTCAAACCATGTGCCAAAATATCCAAGATGTACCTCAAACCATGTGCCAAAACCAAGATATGCCTCAAGAATATACCAACATCTCCAATATACGCCTTGTTAGCACTCCGTAAATTTATGTGGCTGATGAACAGACGATGAAGGTAACTTTTTCAACCAACTTTGAGACCCGAAACTAGCCTTGTGGACAAATTCAGAGTTAGCTCGAGAAGAAAGTGCTTTTTCTAAGTTGCGTGAACAAGGGGCGTAGTACAATGAATCCGTAGGTTTGAAAATTTGTTCCAAAATAGACGATATGAGATATGAAATTAAAGATAACAGGAAAGAACATACGCATAGAAAGAAACACAATACATCCAACTATCGCAACTAGAATCTTTACATCAAAACCCTGGTTACAATTAAAATATGAAATATATAAATGAGGGTGCCACTTGGGCTGTCCTCTATTCTAATTGATAACTCTAGACTGGGAAAACCTATGCCACATGCACCAGAAATGATTCGCATGGCACTATCCAAAAATAGGCAATAATCATGCATGTCTACTAGTAACCATCTCCAAGTTTCGCCACGAGATCATTTCGTCAGTCAAGACCTGACGTGGGGAAAAAATGTGTCGCTATGTCCCTCGATCAACTATCCTTACGAACAAGTGTCCACCCAAACCTGACTGTCTACAATGATGGTTTCACCTCCTGTTATATGTCTATTTGCTGGGAGCGCACAAAAAACGGTTGTGTGATTCCCATGACCATTACCAAAATGGTGAGATGTTTTCAGAGGACACGTATCACTCAAAAACTGTCATGAAGGACAATGTCGCTCATTAATATTTCTTTTCTTATGTGAAGGTGAGAGCCATATAGACTTCTTGTTCAGTTGCTCTACCTTCTTTGGGATACGCTATGTTCCCTTCTCATGTTAGCCTTTGCGCTTCCCACACCTGGACAATAACGTTTTGAGCCTCCTTAATCTACCTTTTCAGCCACGTCACGTTCCCTCTATGACTCTACGTAGCTGATGCCTCCATGGTCTTTGGCACTCGTAGTCATTTTAATTTCCTGTTTTCCAGATAAATCTTGGCAATAACGAGTTTTTCCTTCTTCAGTTGCTGAGATGGCATTTCCTCATTCGTCCCCGTGGCTTCCGCCTTCGTGACCTCCTCGTTCTTTCTCATCATGCCTCTTCTTCGAGGCAGCTATTGTCCGAAGGCAAACGCTCCTGCTGCCTTCTCCTTTTGTATGAATTTATCTGTCTCGACCCTCTCATGTCTTAAAATGGTCTCTTCTATAGGTGAAAAGATGGATCCTTCTAAGCTTCTGGGAATGGTTGTCACAGGTGCAAAAAAAATCCAATCTCTTTGAGGTTTAGACCTCACAGTTCTGTCACTCCGTGTGCCCTTTCCTATATTCTGAGAAAATGCCTCGACATGCCCGAGGTGAAAAATGTGCACGAATGTTTTGAACAAATGTATCAAGGAACAACTCTGCATCAATCGGATTGACAAATGGAAAATGTGACATACAACTTGGGCCAGATTCTATGACTGGAGGAACACGTTGAGTGTATGAGATTTATAGCGGATCATATTAGAGAGGATAAACTGCTAAACATTAATGAATTTACGACGATGAGAAGTTTGAAGTCGATCCTTAGGTTGTTCATGGACAATCCCTGCATGTGGAATGTGGGTGATATGATTTTTCGTGCAGGCATAATATGAATGCTGCAATTCTTCATTCCTTCAGCCTTCATAATAAAATGATAATAACTGTGGCACTTGTCGACACGATATTTATTTAACCACTTGACTCAACAGGGGCATGTAGAATTTGGTTTCTTAATGGGATTCAAACTCCGGGAAAGACAAGCCTGTACCACATATGTAGTTCTTGATTCTAACACCCCTTCCCCTTTCCAAGGGCCAAATGGACGTTTGCTGACTTCAGCATCACGATATTATGTACCTGACTTCACATGTTTTGGTGCATGGATCACTACATGACTCGAAATCGACTCTAAAAGGAAAGAAAGGTGGCAACACTAACAACTGGCTCCAACCGGGATGGTATCCTCCCTGTGAGGTAGAAAAGAATAGTAGACTAGGTGCCTGACCATTGGGCTTTATTTGACATCTAGATACTAAGAAACAAAAACGATAGACGAAAAAGAAAACAACTAGACTCAATAACACAACTTCTAAGACTTCAGTATAAACTTAGGGCCTTCACTTCGGGCTTCAATTTTCTGTTGACATACTGTCTCAACTTAAATTAAGCGACCATTTACAATGACAAATGACTCAAACGTAATTTATTACATCAAGTAGTGTTTGAGGAACCTATTGTTTACAGGCCCCCAACCAAGACACTCCCCATGCGGCCCTTGCAGGAAAAAAACATTGTCTCTGCATCACGTGACGACTCTATATGGTCCCATCCAAAGGTGATCGAACTTTCTGTGTTTCCCTTTTCCTTCATTCCACGCGTCCCATCTCAACACCCGATCTCCCACCTAAAGATCTTCCTTATTGGAGTGTTTGTCAAAAAATTTCTTTATCCTCTCCTGATGAAGTTGAGATCGATTATACACCTGTTGCCTCCCCTATTGGGTGTGGGTCAACTAATTTATCCTTCTTTTCACATCATCTAGCTCAGCCTCCTGCTCTTGCAACAGTTTCCTGATGGGCGATCCCAACGCAGTAGGGAAAATCACATCTGTGTCATAAATGATATGAAAAGGTGACATAGATATGGAATTTTTGGTGGTGATCTGATCTTCCCACAACGTGTATATAAGCTTCTTATGCCATGCTCTCTTATTTTCTTGCAGCCTTTTGATGATTCTGGTCAGGCTCTTATTGAAGGATTCCGCTAACCCATTTCCCTATGGGTAATATTCTATGGTGATCCATATGGATATCAGTGGCCACCTACCTTTTCCAACTGGCTCAAAACAGTTTTTTGACAATTTTGGCAATTTACTATTTTTAGCAGTTTTAACTTCCAGGGCCATTTTAAGGGCCTAAATGAAGGTTTTTCAGGATTGAGCTCCTCAATGATACCCAAAGGCATAATTGAGCCCCCAAAATGAATCTCCTCGATGATACCTTTCCAATGGGTTATCACACGCCTAAAATGGAGATCGTATGTAAAAGTTACGACCCCAGGTAGTTGATGTACTAACTTACCCAAACGGGGCCCACATGACTTTTGGCGTTTCATCTCCTAGGGTTAGGTTTTTGGATGTCTAGGGTTTTTGGAATTCTTTCTTATTGTAAAAAGGTCTTTAGAGCCTCATTGTAATCTTCTTCCTGCGAATGCGTGCTGCCGTCACATCTCTTCTTAGAGATAAGCTGCCACCATTCCAACAAGCTTGTTTCCGCTGCATTTTATAGTTTCAACTTATTTCATTATTGAATAGAAAACCAGTTTTACTGTATCTTTATTATTTTGTGTTAATCACCTGCTAATAATCTGTATTCATTTTGTTCTTCTCATAAAATCTATATCAGTGGTATCAGAGCATTCTTCTCCTTGTCGTCTTAATGCATGTCCCCAACGAGGTCGAAGTACAAAGAGTTGGGTCTCGATCTTATTTCTCTTGAGGAAAAAATCTCCTACACGCCCAAACGACCTCCCATGGCAGGAGAAAATAAATATGACAGGACAAGAGATCCTTTCAAACCGTTGATTGAGGAATCCCTCATGCAACAGAGGAATGAGATGATGGATAGTTTCGCGCAAATCCTTCGGTGGCTACCAACAGGCGACACATCTTCTTCGAATGGAGGCGCCGCCCCCTTCAAGGTACAAATAAACTTCAATATTCCTATATTTGAAGGTTAGATTGACGCAGATACTATAGAATAGTGGTTGAATATACTAGAAGGGTATTTTTCTATCCATAACTTTTTGAATATAGAAAAGATTACTTTTGCGCTCCTCAAAGCCGTTCCCCATGTCAAAGATTGGTGGGAAAATTTATATGAGCAAAAGGAAACGGAGGAAACCTCATTATTTTCAGTCATAGCCACCTGGGAATCCTCCAAGGATGCTATTAAGGAACAATACTACCCTGTCGGAAGTTATGATGACCTGTATACTAAATGGACCACACTACGGAAAGAAAGAGACCAAGCAATGTCAGATTTCACAAATATCTTCCATACCTTGCGCACCAAGTTGGGTATCAAAGATTTGGAGTGACATTTGGTGTTCAAGTATCGCGGTGCTATTCTCAGATACATCCAGACCGAAATGGAATTTCTGTACATCTCATCCTTGGGCGTAGCCTACCAATATGCCGTCAAAATCGAGCAGAAGCTCAAACAAAAGACACAACAATTTGGGCCTGGGAACCCCTCACAACAAAATCCAGGAAAGGGTGGCCCCAACCCACCAAACAAAGGATAGAGAAAAAATGGACAGTATCAGGACAACCATTCCAAGCCGTAAGCAAAGAAGGACACTGGAAAGATAAAGAAAGATACAGGGAAGTGGTGCGACTTCCATAAGAGCCCTTGGCATAACATTGTTGACTGCCGCTCAAAGCAGTCGCTGGTGGCCGAAGTGAAAGCCTCTGAATAAGATGCAGATTATGACTATGAGCTAGAACCAAAAAGGGAAAGATAGATCATTGACACGGAACCCAATGCCACCATTGCTACCCCCAAGCTCTAGCCTGGTGAACCAAATGAGCTAGAAGAAGGAGAGCGCCTCTTCCATTCACAGATGTGGGTAAAAGGCACCCCACTACACTTCATCGTTAATAGTGGTATCTAGAAGAACCTCATCTCAGCAGAGGTCGTCAAGTAGTTGGCCCTACCAACAACACCGCACCCACAATTGTACACCATTGGATGGCTCTGCCAAGGAAGCGATCTCCGCGTCAGCCAACAGTGTCGACTGTCGTATAGCATCAAGCCCTTCAAAGACGAGGTATTGTGTGATGTTGCTCCTCTTGAAGTTTGTGATGTTCTTTTGGGCCAACCTTATTTATGGAAACTTCATGTTGTATATGAGTCTAGGCCTCGTAGTGTTATTATTACTTTGAACAGGAAATTGTACAGGATACCCGAGGCAATCCCACCTAGTGCTATTTCCTTGATCTCTGCTAAGCAATGCAAGAAGGTCATCTCTTAGATGGGGAAGTTTGTCTTCTTCATGATTCACTCTCAAAATAAGTGAAACATCACAACCACATCCAGGGTCTCTGCGGACGACCTCTCCACACAGTAGAAGCAAGTAGATAAGGTCGTGGAAGAATACTCAGATATATTGTCCTTGCCTACAGGGGTACCTCTGCACTGCCAGGTCAAGAACCCCATCGATCTGACCCCTGATGCACTGCTACCCAATGGGCCAGTCTATCATTTCTCTTTGTTAGAGAATGAGGAGATCAAGAGACAGATCCAAGAACTTCTCCACAAGGGGCACATCCACCCCAGCTCATCACCTCGTGGGAGCCCAATCATGCTGGTACAGAAGAAAGATGGAACCTAACGACTCTGTATTGATTACCGAGCTTAGAATAAAATCACAGTCAGAAACTGGTACCTGATTCCCTGAATCGATGACCTCCTTGATCAACTCACGGGGGCCAAATACTTCAGTAAGATTGAGTTGAAGTCTGGCTACCACCAAGTATCGATAGAACAGACAGATGTATGGAAGACCTCCCTCAAGTTAGAGGAAGGCCTTTTTGAATGGTTGGTCATGGCCTTTGGTTTGACAAATGCTCCAACCACTTTCATGAGGATGATGGACGATATCTTATGACCATTCAACAATACTTTTGTAGTGGTGTATCTAGATGACATTCTAATTTACAACAAGACTTGGGCCGAACACTTGTAGCATATTCAGCAGGTTCTACACACCCTGCGACAGCACAAACTATATGCCAACTTGGAAAAATTCTCCTTAGGCATAGACAAAGTCCATTACCTGGGCTACATAATTGATCAACATGGCGTACATGTGGATCTAGCCAAGATCCAAGTCATCCATGACTAGCCAACCCCAACAACACTCACTGAGCTTCGGAGCTTCTTGGGCCTTGCCAATTTCTACCGCAGGTTCATGCTGGGTTTCTCCCATATTGCATGGGCCCTCAACCAAATAAACAGAGGTGGTGGTAAGGAAAAATTTGCATGGGGCCAGTCCCAACAATAAGCATTCGATGATTTGAAGCAGCGCTTGTGCTCAACCCCAATACTTTCACTACCAGACCTGCATCATCCTTTTGAAATCAAGACAGATGCCTCAAACTATGTTGTGGGCATCGTTCTCACTCAGCACAGCCACCCCGTGGCCTATCATAGTGAGACACTGTCAGATACTTTCTGTAAGTACCCTACTTACGACAAAGCAATGTACTCCATTGTGCAAGCATGCCACCAGTGGAGACATTACATTCTTGGGAAGGAGACATTCATCCACATTGATCATAAGCCACTGCAGTTCATGTAGACACAGGGAAAATTGCACAATGACCGCCATCAAAAGTGGTCCACATACTTGCAACAATTCCACCTCAACATCAAGTATAAAACATGAAGCACCAATCACGTCGTTGATTGCCTCAGCAGACCGCCAATCGCGACACTCACCATGGTGCTAGACTCTTGTGGCCATGAGACCTCTGGATGGCCCCAACTCTATGAGACAGACCCTGACTTCACCACCACCTACCAAATGTTGGGTGCAAACACAATTGTCAATAATTTCCATCTTCAGGATGGGTTGTTGTGTCATCTGGGCCATATCTGTGTTCCATCAAGTGAGCGAGCGAATATGATCTGGGAAGCCCACTACATTCGGGTGGCAAGACACTTCAGCGTTGAAAAGACAGTGGCGATGCTACAGAAACATTTCTACTGGCTGAAACTTCGACAGGAGGTTAGCAAGTATATCAAGTCCTGCACTGCCTGTGCTATTGCCAAACCAACCACTAAGAAACAGGGCATGTACACCCCTCTTCCTACTCTTAACAGGCCATGGGAATCCATCTCAATGGACTACATGTCGGGCCTCCCGTCCACCAAGTGGGGAAATGACTATGTTTTTGTGGTTGTTGATCACTTTTCTAATATGGTGATTCTGGTTGCCTGCAAGAAGAGCATCACAGCGGAGGCCACTGCCAAGCTCTTCTTTGAAGGATTTTGGGTATATTTTGGAATCCAAAAAACCATTTTCTCAGATCGGGATAGTCGATTTCTCAGCACATTCTGGTCGAGCCTTTGGTCACTGCTGGACACCAAGCTCACCAAATCCACGGCCTTCCACCCCCAGACAGATGGCCAAACCGAGGTTGTAAATTGAATGATTGTGCATATCCTTCACATGTATAATTCAAAACAACCCCACACATGGGATGAGAGCCTTCCCTATTTCCAACATAGCTACAACCGAGCCTTGCATAGCTCAATTGGCCACAACCCCTTTTAAGTGGGGTTGGGATTCCAACCATTGGGACCCATAGATGTTGCACTTCCCCTTCCAGTCACCTCGACTGACTCATCTCCTGCTCTAAATGAAGCCAACAAAGCCACCTGGTTCATTGAGCGGATCTATCACATCTACCAATAGGTTCAGGATATCCTATAGAAGTCTAATGACAAGTACAAATAGTGCCATGATCAACATCAGGTGCCGCATAAGTTTCAGGTGGGCGACAAAGTTTGGTTGCACTTGCAGAAAGAATGCCTTACAGGACCCCATTGGAAGCTTCTCCCACTCTATTATGGGTCGTACACTATCACCAAGGCCATAGGGGATACTTTTGTTGAGCTCAACATTCCTCCTTTCCTTGGTCTACACCCAGTGTTCAACGTGGAACTCCTTCACCCTTATTTCCCACCATTATTGGACACCTCAGAAGTAGAAGAACAACTGACACCAACAGAGCTCAACCTTGATTGCATACAACAGACATCCAATGATCATATTGTGGATAGACATATCAAGGGCACTCGACAACAAAGGATCCAGCTTTATCGAGTCGTCAAAGTAGGGCAACTCTTGCACCAAGGCAAGTGGCTCACCCGGGGCCAAATTCAGTAGAAATTTCCTCATCTGATGGGGGACCTCAACGCAATGGAGACCATTTCTTCCTAATGAGGAAGGATTGATCCATATGGATATTGGTGGCCACCCACCTTTTCCAACTGGCTCAAAACAGTTTTCTGACAATTTTGGCAATTTACTATTTTTAGCAGTTTTAACTTCCAGGGCCATTTTGAGGGCCTAAATGAAGATTTTTTGAGATCGATCTCCTCAATGATAGTTCATGGCATGACTGATCCCCCAAAATTAATCTCCTTGATGATACCTTTCCAATGGGCTATCACACACCTAAAACGTAGATCGTATGCAAAAGTTACAACCCGAGAAGTTGATGTACTAACTTACCCAAACAGGGCCCACATGACTTTTGGCACATCATCTGCTAGGGTTGGGTTTTTGGATGTCTAGGGTTTTTGGAATTCTTTCTTATTGTAAAATGGCCTTCAGAACCTCATTGTAATCTTCTTCTTGTGAATGTGCGCTTCCATCACATCTCTTCTCAGAGATAAGCCGCCACCATTCCAGCAAGCTTGTTTCCGCTGCATTTTACAGTTTCAGCTTATTTCATTATTGAATAGAAAACTAGTTTTATTGTATATCTGTTATTTTGTGTTAAGCACCTATTAATAATCTATATTCATTTTGTTCTACTCATAAAATACGGATCATGTGGAATGACCCAAGGTTATATTATAGTCCTGACAAAACTTCTCCATCCTTTTAGACCTGAATGCGGCCATATTATCTGTTATTATCTTAACATGACATCCAAACCTTACAAAATGTTTGTCTCCATGAACTGTATGATGACCGCATCAGTGGCTTGCTTTGTGGGGACTACCTGAATCCACTTTGTGAAATAATTGGTGGCCGTGAGATTCCATTTGTGCTGCACGGAGGACGAGAGGTTTATCTCACCTATGAAATCTAGGCCCCACTGCATGAAAGGTGCCTTGACTAAGATTGGATTTAATGATAGAGGTTATAGCTTCCTTCTCCCATTGAAAATTTGGCATTCGTGGTAGTTGGAGACCTCTTTATATACGTCAGTGAAAAGCATCGATGAGTAATAACCTTCCCTTAGGATCTTGTGCGTGGTGGTCTTCCAATAATGGTGCCCTCCCTAGTCTCCTTTGTGAAAATCCTGTATGGCCTACTTCTCCTCGTCTTCCAGCAAACAACTTAGCAGTATTCCTCCAGGATCTTTCCAATATAGAAAATTATCCAAAACACAGAACTTAATCGCCTTAATCTTGAGGAATCTCGCTTTAGTATTGTTCATGCCTGGAGGGGCCTGGAGATTTTCTAAAATGTATATGATGTCTGTATACCACGACGAATCAATGAAACGTTGAGGTACCTACACAACTTTTTCTTCTTGAGGGCCCTCTGATAGATCAACAATGAAATTCATACCCACAACATCGCAGTCCGACTGTGCCATTAGCTTCACAATGCCCTGGCCCTTGACCAACTTTGTCAGCTTGATCTCAAGGTAGTATTCTAACATGGTGACTATCCACTTTCCTCTCCTTCCTTCTGGGTCAGGATGGGTAAGGATGTCCTTTACCGAACTACTGGGCACACAGGCGATGACGTGGAAGTGCAAAATATACATCCTGAATTCCTTCAAAGCCTTTACTAAAGCGTACACCTGATTTTTCATAGTGTCATACCTTCAAGGAGAATCGCACAGTGCTCAAATAAAGTAGGCTATGGTTTTCTCGAAATCCTACTCGTCCTTCTATAAAAGTACTCTGACAATAGTGTGCTCTGAGGTGAATGAAAAAAGGAGAAAATATTTCATAAAGTCTGGGCTAGCCAACATAGGGGATTTAGTCAAGGCCACTTTGATGTCTTCAAATGACTTCTTAGCCTCTGGGTTCCATTTAATCTCATGTCCTTTCCTAAGCATACAAGTTATATGTTTTATGGTTTCCGCCAGGTTTGGGATAAACCTTCTCAGAAAATTTACCTTATGGAGGAAAGATTGTACCTCCTTTTTACTATGCCGGGTACCAATATTCAAAATCCCTTCAACCTGGCGGGGGTCTATTTTAATGCCTTCTTTGGAAATTATGTTCCCAAAAATCTTGCCTTCCTCTACCACGAAATGAGATTTCTTCGGATTCAATGATATACCAAACTTTCTGCACTTTTGAAAAACTCTTTTCAGGTGCTTGAGGTAGTGTTTATCGGAGGTAGAGTAAACTATTATGTCGTCAAGGTAAATCATAATGAGTTTATCCTTTTCATCAATGAAAGCGATGTCCATCGCCCTCTAAAAATTTGCACCAATGTTCATTAGGCCAAACGACATCTTAGCATACATGAACATTCCCCATGGAGTGGTGAAAGCCATGTTCTCTCTATCATCTGGGTGAACGATGATTTGGTTATACCCTTAGAAACCGTCTAGCATGGAAATCCTTTGAGATCCCACTACCTTTTGCAAGATGAAGTCCATTTTGGGGAGGGGGTAGTGGTATTTAAGGGACACCTTATTCAAATTTCAGAAATCTACGCATAGCCTAATTTCATCGCTTGCCTTTCTTGCAGGTACCAAGTTAGCTATCCACTTCGAGAATCTCAAAGAAACAATGATTTTGGCATCAACAATATTTTTTACCTCTTTCTCGATCAGCGGTAGTAACAAGGGGTTTATCTGTATCAACTTTTGTTTGAAAGGATTCTAGTCTTCCTTGAGAGGGATAACATGCTAGATTAACTTTTGTGTCGTACACTTTCATATCATTGTAGCTCCATGCGAAGACGTCCAGGAAGTCCTTCATGTGTTTTATGTAATCCTTCTTGACCTCTGGGCTGAGCGTTTTTGATAACTTTACCATCTTCAGCTCCACCTCGGTCCCGATGTTGTAGTCTTCCACATCTTCTGTTCTTGCAGTGATCTTGGGGTTCTTAGTCACATCATTCTCGTCAAACAACTTTTCCAGTGGCACCAACCCCTTCAGAATGATGTTATTCTTTAGTTGAATTATATCCCTTCCCGCGATCTGGTTTTGGAAAGGGTCGTCATCACTACACACATTTGTGCACTCATCTTCGTTGCCGAAGTATTCCTTGTCGAGGTTTGTGTTAGAAAACTTGTCGCTCATGAGGAGGAACCTTTCCACTTGTTTATCATCCTCAAACACCTGCTAGTGTTTGATGTTATCAGGTACTGTCAACCTGTGCCTAACCTCAATTTCATATATTTTTCCTGGGAGAGAGGGGATATTGAAAACCAAGGCCGAGGTGGCCAATGCGTCGGTGATCTGATTTTGTTCCCTGGGGATAGCGATTAGGTCATATTCTAAAAAACCTCTAAGAAGAGCAAGCCAGATTTTTGTAAGCGTGCAATCTGGGATGCTTGGTCTAGTACATGCCCTTCACCTAATTTATTATCAAATCAGAATCTCCGTGCACTACTATCCTCTGCGTGCCTAGTTCTCTTAGAACTTGAAGGCCCAGAATTAAGACTTCATACTCCGCCACATTGTTAGTGCATTCAAACATGAGATTTAATGAATGCAACTTCATGCTTGTCTTAGGGGGGCTTACCCATATTCTAGCCCCAACTCCCTCTCAGCTAACTGCTCCGTTGAAACTCATGTTCCACACCCCTTCTTCCACACAGTCTTCTGGGTCGATGCGCTCTATGATTTCCTGCGCAGTTTCATCATCGACTGTCGTGGTGGCCACCGATCCTTCTTCCCCAAAGCTAATATCATTGTAGAAAATAGACAAACCCACTTCAGTGTCGATGACATATATAGGATGGTTGTGGGGATTTGTTTTTCTGCTCACCATATATTTCAACATGAATTCCCTGTACAGTCTTCTGTCATGGCCAAACATAGGGATAGTGGCGTAGTTCATGTCCATCTACAATGTGCCTTTCATCTTCGTGGCCCACGATCTTGAGAGAACCATGCCAAAATTCATAGGTATGTCTGCGACGACTATGTTCATGACCATGTTCTTGGTGGGGATTTGGGCCAACGACATGACCATGTCTTTGATTAGGCCCAAACATTTGACTTCCCTTGAATCGAAAGAGAAAAGGTATTTGTACGGTCTGGTGACCTCTAGTCCCAACTCATCCATGACCACCTTCGGCATGAGATTATGTGATGCACCAGAATCAAGCATGGCATTATGTAAGTTCATATCATGGATCTTTAGACTAACATAAAAAGGGGGAACATCTTCCTCATCGCTCGTCTCTTCGACATGTGGACCAAAAAAAATGGTAGGGTGGTCATCTCGAACGTTCAGAGTATCATGGGTCCCTCCTATTTTTAGCATCTTTGTGATTTGTTCTTGATACTCACCGTTTCTAATCAGCTCATTGAATGGGACAAATATTTTTATTTTTTCCATTTCGTGTTCAAAATTGAAAGGGGGGCAGGTTTTCTCTACCTCTTTTCTACTCATTTCCCAGCCTGTCTCTGGGGATTTCTTGGGGATTTCCTACTTCTACTTAATCTTCTCAGCTGCATCCTTGGCTGTGTCATCCAGTCTCAATCAACCTGTCGAGGGTGAATCCACTGTAGGCCCCTTCACGAAGTCTATTTGTTTCGGCTCGACAGGTGCATCTTTCCTCCAGAGGTTATACTTTTTCTGAAACTGCATTACCGTTTTGATGACCTTTCTTAAATTCCTCTGTCTCCCAAGATGGTGCACCATCTGTTTTGAGTATCATACCATCATCGGTTTCTAGTGTGAAGTATTTGTTTTGGCTCATATATCGATCATGTTCTCATTTTTTCAAGAACATGCACAATTTTTTATCATCACAACAATGCATCTGGTCGTCGAAAGACTGGTTGAAATCCTCTTCCACATAGTTTTTCTAGAAAGGGGGCCTTATCTGCTAGTCACCTGGGTCCCACTGCTTGATTTGAGGAATCTGACCCCTCCATATATTTTTATTTCTGGGTTACGGGTCGTTTTGGTCTCCCACAGCAGGTTTGTTCCCCACGGACATTCGTTCCATCAACTTTTTAATGGTTTTCATCATCATATCGAACCTGTCATTTGCGGACCATGATGTCAATGACTGTGCATCTCCCTGATGTCTGTTGTCTCTCTAATTGAAATTTGACTTGATTTTTCCCGACGCCATCATGTTCACTTCAACCTCGACAGCGTTACTCATTATGGCATCTAGGTTTTTTGACCTTCTTTTCTCAGCATTAGAGCAAAGTCATTGTTGAACGAATCTATGTACCGCAGTTGCACAACACTGGGCGGGGGGTTTACTTCGACAGGTATGGATTTGTACACTTTCAGAAAAGGAGCCGAGAACTCTTGCACTGTTTCCTTTGGTGCTTTCTTCATGTTATTGTATTGCGTCAACAGCTGCAAAGGGTTCTTCTTGTCCCCCCATTTATTTAGGAAGGAGATTTTGAATGTCGCAAAGTCCTGAATGCTAGAAGGTGGGAGGATATTGAGCCACTTTATTATGTCTCCCAAAATTATTTTCACAAAAATCCTCATATTTTCATCCATGTAATCTACCGCCTCCAAGTCGACAAAGTCATTAAACTAGTCTAAGTGTTTCTCAGCGGAAACATCTACCTCAGCATCGTAGAGTCTAATTCTTTAGCTATAATTCTCAAGTAAGTCATGTAACTGTGCTGGCAGGATGAGAGGGGCAAATCTAGCAGCCATAGCCCTTGGAGGATTTAGACTTTGGGAGGTGTTATTCATCACTAGGGTTGGAAATGTTTTGGGTCGAAGACAGTCTCGTCCAAACTAGTCTCTGACTTAGACCTAAACAGAGTTTGTTTGAAAATGGTGTCAAACTCTATGTCGTCAATTCTATGCACATCGTCTTTGGGCAAGGATAGACTTATGTCCAAGAAATAGAATGAGTCTGGTGCCTTCTCTCTAGCCTTGTGCAGAATCCTCTCTGGGTCATATACAAGCTCAAAGGGGTTTGGGTCAGGATTCACTCTTGTGTAAAAGGTCTTTGGAGATAGGTTTCCTGAATAGTGCTACTTGGGGGCCCAATGGTTTGTTTGGAGTGGAGTCTCTGGGGTAAAGGTTTTAGCCGATATAGGTGTTTGTCCCTCTTTTACCCTTAGGGGTCAAACTACAACGTTTATCATTCTCTCGAGGAAAAGTTTTTCAACGTCATCTCCGACAACAACGCTAGAATGTTATCACTCTGTAAATCTATTTGGATGATGAACAAATGATGAAGGTAACTTTTTCAACCAACTTTGAGATCTGAAACTAGCCTTTTGGATCTAGAGAGAGCTCTCTCATAAATGGCGTGGTCTCTGCATGGGATATGGCTTTATGAATGATGGCTAGATTTTAAAACTATTGATGAAATGCTTCTGTTTATATTGGCACAGGTATGTAAAACTCGGTCTATGGGGTCAATCTGAGGAGGAGACGGAACAAATGAGTCAATGACTAGATTTGAGAGGAAAAGGCTAGGTGAGTGACATCCTTCAGTGTTAATTGTAAAGTGTGGCAAAAGAGAAACAGAGGGAGAAAGCTCAAGAGAATTGTTGTGGACGAATTCAGAGTTAGCTCGAGAAGAAAATGCTTTGTCTAACTGGTGCGAACAAGGGGCGTAGTATAGCGAATCCGCAGCTTCAAAAATTCATTCCAAAATAGACGATATGAGATATGAAATTAAAGATAACAGGAAAGAACATACACAGAGAAAGAAACACAATACATCCAACTATCACAACTAGAATCCTTATATCAAAACGCAGGACCTTTTCATTAAGTTTCAGTCAAAAAACACTCAGACTTTTTACAATAGCATTTGTTTCTTAAAATTTCCAACCAACCCTGGTTACATTGAAAAGCTGAAATATATAAATGAGGGTGCCACTTGGGTTGCCCTCTATTCTAACTGCTAACTCTAGACTGGGAAAAACTATGCCACATGTGCCAGAAAATCTTCGCATGGCACTATCCAAAAATAGGTAATAATCATGAATGTCTACTTGTAATCGTCTCCATGTTTCTCCATGATATCGGATCGTCGGTCAAGACCCAACATAGGGAAAAAATGTGTCGTTGTGTCAGCCCAAAACCGGTTGTCTGCAATGTTGGTTTCTCCTCCCATTATAAGCCTGTTTGTTGGGAGCTGCGCACAACAAACAATTGTGCGATTCCCATGACCGTTACCAAAATGGTGAGATGTTTTTAGAGGATGCGTATCCCTAAAAAACTGTCATGAAGGACAACATCACTCATTAATATTTCTCTTCTTGTGTAAAGGAAAGAGCCATATAGACTTCTTGTTCAGCTACTCTGCCTTCTCCGGGATACTCTATGTGCCCTTCTCCTGCTAGCCTTTGCACTTCCCACAGCTGGACAATACATTTTTGATCCATAATGTAGCTGATACGATTTTCCATGCAGGCATAATACGAATACTGCAATTCTTCATTCCTTCGGCCTTCATAATAAAATGATAATAACTGTGGAACTTGTCGACGTGACCTTTATTTAACCACTTGACTCAACAGGGGTACGTAGAAGATGGTTTCTTAATGGGATTCGACCTCCGGGAAAGACAAGCCCATACCATGTATACAATTCTCGATTATGACTCCCCTTCCCCTTTCCAAAGGCCAACTAGCCATTTGTTGACTTCAACATCACGATATTACATACATGACTTCACATGTTTAGGTGCATGGATCACTACGTGACTTAGAATCGACTTTAAAAGGAAAGAAAGGTGGTGGTGCTAACATGCCTTAAACCATGTGCCAAAATATGTGCCGAAACATGCCTTAAGCATGTGCCATACAATCCACGATGTACAACAAAGCATGTACCATGTCCCTTAAATAATATGCCCAAGATCAAAAATATATGTCATGTACCAAAGACTTCAAACATGTGCCATAACCTCCAATATAAAAGCCTCAAAACCCGGTGCATAAGAACTCATACCATCAGACCTTCCTTAACTTCAACATCAGAAAGATAGCACCATATTCAAACCCTTCCTCAAAATTTCCTCATCCTCATGGGAAAAAACTAGGCAACTAGCGTTGGCTCTCTTGACGAGTGTTGTGTAACATGCAAGGGCCTCGTGGGGACATTGTATACCTAGCCCTCAAGGGTCTTCTCAATTAGGGTTACTAGAAAACCTTCTCCAATCTATGGCTCTGAGACTTCCTTCTTCGCACTCCTCTGCTACCTCACATTCACTACTTTATATTCACTAAGAGATCACATACTTTCTTGAATTGTTACTTGGTTGATCAGATGAGAGGCTTCCTGATGTGTGTTTATACCATTCTAAATAACTCTTTTACTTAATTTTAGTGTCGACCTATAACTTCTTGTTTGCAACAAATTTTCTTCCCATGAGGGCCATGCTTAAAGATATTCCATAAGGGGACCGATTTGGAGACTTCTTCAAGTAAACCCCTTACTTATAAAGTCTTCTATACTTCTTTTTTGGTTGACATCAATGACAACCAATTTTCCAACAATCTCCCCCTTTGGAATTTATGGAAACACTCATTCTCCCCCTATATTCATGCACTTCCCTTGTCTTCATTATTTTGTTGTTTCTCTCCCCCTTTGACAACAATGGAAAAGGGAACCTCCTTGACAATATACCTTATTTTGAAGATCTCTCTCCCCCTTTCTTCTTTGCTTATGATATTTATCTCCTAATTTTTTTCTTTCTCTCCCCCTATCTTCTTTGCAATATTTCATGTATATCAATGTGGGGTTTCTTATATATTCCTTTTGTCCTCTCTTATGGGGATTCTTTTCCATTAGTACTTCCTTTTATTGTAATCCATTGGCATACTTAAAAGTGTTCATGTTAAGATTCCTTCATCACTTGACTTAAAGTATTCATGAATTTTCATGTATTCACTGAGTTGACATCAATGAAATAATCATTCATCAATATGACTTTGACAATATTACTCCTCCGAACGGTTTCTCTCTCTCTTTGTATTATTTTTCCTATCATGGATTTCCTTCCTCTCAATAGCTGGTTCCACCTGTCAATCTTTTTATTTTTTAAGTCATATGTGTTTCTAAACATTCCTCTTTATGATAATGTCAATGAGTCTTTCTGCAATTACTCTTGAGCTCGTGCTTTCATCCACTATTATGTATCTTCTCTGGTTCATGTAAAGTATTGTCTTATAGACCTACCAAATATCCCATGTATTCATATGTTGTGCATATGTCACAATCTATCCATCATTCTGATACTCACCATGCAAAATGCTAACTAATATTCCACTTCACTGTTCTAAGAGCTTCTTCAAATCTACTTCAAATAATCACTATATATTTCGGCTTCTCACGCTAAATCAAATATGTCCACTAGTCTTCTCTATCTTCAAATCAAACTCCTTGAGTCTGCAACACGAACAATAGTTCATCCAACATGTTCTCAAATGTTTTGAAACCAATGAATATATCTCTTATTTAATTCATACTTGGAATCTTATATACAATCATGTATCCCTACCTCAATAATATTCTTTGTAACTACCATTTGACCCCTTCAGACATGCATGGGGATGTGTTCCAAAAAATGCACCTTAAAGTAATCAATCAATTTTTCATGTGACATTCTGAACCTATTCCATCAAACCACTCTCAATATTCTATTCAAATCACTTCAGACTGCTCAAAATATAGTTATCTAATCCTTAATAGATGCTTCTTAGACTCCCCCTCTTCAACATTCACATTTACTTGGAGTCTCCAAGTTGGATGGCTTAGAAAAATGTAATAACCCACTATGCTACAGGGCCATCCTTTTGAATATTGATATCTTCATGTTTACCTCTAGATTCGTCATGATCTCACACTTTTGTAAATCCTATGAGTATGATCTATGGGATTTATTCATTCACCTTCTCTTCTTGTTTTTTGTTTTCTTCTCCAAATCTTCTTGTACCTGATATAAGTGTTTTCCTTCATGGAATAATTCATCATGATTCTATAGTCACGAGCTATGTGTCCGTAGTTGTGGAATTTGTAACATTCAATATTGTAGGGAGCCACATAAACATTTATTGCTTGAACATTTCTTCCATACGCTCTAGAATCAACAACTTTATGTGCAAAGTTATTACAAGTAAAACAATAACCAAGAAAGAAACTTTGATACCTAGGACTCATTGATCCTCTTTGTGATTTAGTCCTTCTTAATTTATGCCTTAGCCAATCAAGATATTCTCTTATGTTATTCCCTTCATAGTGAATGAAGATTCTTATTCTTGGAGGTACACTTCTTATGCATTCATTCCTCTTTGGCTCTTGCTGACCATGATCACTTCCTTTGAGAATTTCTACATAATGCTCCTGATAAATCACTTCAGCAGAGAAATCCATTCAGATGGATTCCCACGACTTTTCCATGTATGGGTCGTATCACTCCAGCAGAGAAATCCACGTGACCTTGGGCCAAAAACGTAGGCTAATCCTTTTTAAATAGAAATAAATCTGACACTTCAAATATTTGGGCTTCGAGAGTTCTAAGAACAACACACTACGACTCTCCCAAATTTCAAATTGGAGAAGGGTCTCAATAAATGGTCCACGCATTCTCACAAATGGATGGTTAGGATGAACTCCAGGATTTGGGCCTTAGGGGTTGTCAATCCAAAACAATTTACACCCAATATTTTTTGGAGAACTGAAATCTAAACCATGCTCGATCTACAGATATGTGTACTTATATCCGATGACCAAGATGCACTCCGGGCTTCGAGACTTTTTCCTCCCCCACAACACACACCGAAAAACTTCCAGAGCAACGAATTTTGAAGGACTTGGTCAGTTAACGACTGTGGTCCTTCCTCAGATATGACGGCTATGAAAGATCTGACTCCTCCTTGAGTGGATCTTGTCCACTAAACCTTAAAATGAAAATTATTTTTCCTCGAAGGACTTTTACTCGCTATTGCTCCTAATCGTTTCCACTCTAAGTGACTCAAACCTCGACGCACACCTTACGCTTCTCTCCTATACTTTGATGATTTACGAAAATCTCCCACGCACTCCTTGCACTCACTCTGCACAATTCACACTATCTCTCTCGAGATTTTACAGTCTAGTGAGTATGGGCTCACTCCTTGTACTCACTCTGCATAAAATTACACAATCTCTCCTAAGCTATTGAGTCTGAAAATGACTCTTCCTTCGCACTCCTTGCATGGGAACTATGCACTCCTTGCACCAAGACTTCATAGGATAAATAATTGAAACATAAATAACATCAAAGGTTCATTCATTCAACCATGAAATACACATACAAGGATATAAACACAAAAAATAGATAACATAAGATTACCCAAATACTCACTCATATATAAACAAACTAAGAGATTGGAAGAAAATATCCTCTCTTATTTTACTCCAACAAATATTTACAAGGGTTCTTACAGCTCTCAAATTCTCCTCTTAACAACAATAACAAAAACTCTATTCAAATTTCTTTAGAAACAATAACAATAAACTTCAAAAACTCTTTTCAATATCTCTCTTTTATTAGCAACCTCTTTTGGTGATAGATTACATGTATTTATACATGAGGGGGCTTCTCGAGCCTTCACTCCAAACTTTCTTAGTGCTTTCATATCACAATTAAAGAATCCTACCACAAATATTGTTACAATAAATGAATAATTACAATCCGGATATGAGTCGATGCTCAAAATATGTACAATCCTATAGGTACTTAAATAAATTACAATCTCTTGGAGTTTTTACAATGGCTCTTTGATCCAGATTTTATGAGCAGAACGAAATGAATACAGATTATTAACAGGTGCTTAACAAAAAATAATAGAGATACAGTAAAACTGATTTTCTATTCAATAATGAAATAAGCTGAAATTGTAAAATGCAGCAAAAACAAGATTGCTGGAATGGTGGCGGCTTATCTCTGAGAAGAGATGTGATGGCAGTGCACATTCACAAGAAGACAGTTACAATGAGGCTCTGAAGGCATTTTTACAATAATAAATAATTCCAAAAACCCTATACATCCAAAAACCTAACCCTAGGAGATGAAGTGCCAAAAGTCATGTGGGCCCCGTTTGGGTAAGTTAGTACATCAACTTCCCGGGGTTGTAACTTTTGCATACGATCTTCGTTTTAGGCGTGTGATATCCCGTTGGAAAGTTATCGTCGAGGATATTCATTTTGTGGGTTCAATATTCATTTGACTATTATTAAGGATCTTGATACCGGAAAACCTTCATTTAGGCCCTCAAAATGGCCCCGGAAGTAAAAACTGCTAAAAATAGTAAATTGCCAAAAATGTCAGAAAACTGTTTTGAGCCAGTTGGAAAAGGTGGGTGACCACCAATATCCATATGCATAAATATTTTCTCAAAATATTACGGGGCCTTTAATTACAATTACTTTCAAAATATTAAGGTGAAACACTCTCCTTGGAATCCAAACCAGTTTGAAAGTGCGCATTGGATGTTGAATCCTATTTCACTTGGACTCATTGAATGTTGATGGCGATGCTCCTACATCAACCAACCATTTGGAAGTATTCTTTCCAAAACATTTTAGTAGGACCATTTACTTCATCTGGAACTGTTGCTAGTCTTCTTGGAAGTGTCTTTACATCTTTCCTGTTCTGCTTCCGACATAAGTGTGGGTAAAGTTTCCAACACTTCTCAATATAATTCCCACTCTTACCACAATAAGAGAAAGGTGTATTGTTCCCATCTTGGAACCATGATCCCTTCTTATCATTCCTCTTTTTTCTCAGACTTGAGAAATAATATTCCTTCTTCTTGGAGGTTTTTACTTGCATAGAATGTATCCTTCAACACTTCTCCACATCATGGTAACTAGTTCCACTAGAATCATATGGATACATAGACCATTTACTAGTGGGAAAAGTCTTCATTCCTTCTCCTGTAGTATGCACATCTTTCCTTAGAGATGCCTTACACATGTTACCTTTCTCTAGAGTGGGAGGTAAATCCAACTATTTATGTATGAATTATTCATCTGGAGTTATCCTTGCTTCAACTACCCTCAATCATTCTCCATATTTATGGGAAAAATAATAATATGAGGATTCATGTTTCTCGATCATGCCCTTTAAAATAGGTATTTCCTTTTGCATCGAATACTTTACATTCTCACCTTACCAATATTCATGGATCGGTACTGATGGTGCCAATACTTGATTCTTGAATTGCAAATTTATTTCAAACTCATGAAAATGACCCTTATGGAATTCCTCATGACATAAAAATCGATCTTTTAGCCTTTGTTTCTCTTCCTCAAGAGTTTGCAACCACATTCTTAACTCATAATTTTCCTTCTTGATTTGTCAATTATTGTTCTTTTGTAGCCTCAATTTCATGAGAACTTTACTCATCTTTCCTTCTTGATAAGAGCCTTCAAAATCTTCACCAACTAAACTCTTGGATCTCATCACATCAACAACTCACAAAACACGTCAAAACTAGCTCTAATACCACTTGATCTGAAAATTCTTAGACACCACTTAATTCTTTACACACATGTATATATGCAGTATCTAACTTGATCTGGAATAATTTGCTGATTGTATTTAGGTAGTTTGAAGAATTTTGATGATGTTCTCTTTATCGAAAAACTCATGAAATGATAATTAGTTTACTGAATGATGATATGACACATTAGAAAACAAAATAACTCAAATTATACAATATTGATAACCATATTACTTCATCTATGAATTATCTTCAAACCATAAGATTGGTTTTAACCATCTCAAAATACCAAAAATACATGGAAAAACATGTTCCTGCATAGATACATTTAATGGACTCTCTTTAATTACATAACTCAAAAAAAAAAAAAATCACCATTAAAATCCTTGAGAAAATTTGAGAAATTTGACTATAAAGTTGACAAATTTCTGAACTGGCTCAATTTCATCCTCTTTGGCACGTAAAATAATGCACTAAATGCTCATTAATGGAAATTTGATCCAATACTATTACAATGAATTCAAATCACAAAATAGACATCAAACTCATGATCCTTGCAAAAAATCATCAAAAATGAGTATAAAGTTGTCTATGTTCCATCAATATACCTCATGGCATGCTTTACGAGACAACTATACTTGGCCTCTTCATTTGCACGTACTTAGAGACATCCTTATGACATCAAATTATTTACCTTTCATTTAAAATTGTTTCACCTCGATATATGTGCATACCTAGGTATTCCTGAAGCGTTGGAATCTATGCCCATATATAGGCACGTGACCTCCAACCTCCATCCGCAAATTTTGGCAACTTAAATCTATGTTTACTGGAATCTAAAAAAAGGAAGGATTGTTGGATTAATGGTTAAGGAGTGGACTTATATATGGCAAGTCTGGGGTTTAAGCCCCACCGACTACCATATATTCGTGCATTTTTTTGGTTGGTTATATACATGCAGATAGTTGTTATAACATATGGTATATTCGTTGGTATGTTCGTTATCCCTTCTGTGAATGTAGGTGTGAGTTACATGGTATACAATGAACCAAAGGATAGGGTTAGGGCCTAGTCCGTCGACCCTTTTTCCACTCATTTCAAACTTAATACAAATTAAAATATAATATGTACCACATATAGGTTAAGTCACATTGTATGGCGCATTGGTAATGGGGGCCATGTTAAGTCTTTGGGAGGTTATGGAAGTTGTGGGTTCGACCCTCGTCAACTCCATAATTTTACATAACCATACCAATATAGGCCAAATGGGGGCTTCCACATGGAAACCTCTAACTCGCTTGACCTTGCTATGCATCAATCAACAATTGGTCCAACTGGACTGTACGATATGCTAAATCATTGCCCAGTCACTGTACGGTCAGCCCACGTGGCACCTTTGGGTGTGGACACATCACCTGTATGGTCATGACACATGCCATCCTTGCAATGGTGATAAATGTCACCCTTTCACCCCTTTGACTTTGATTTTGACTAGTTTGACTTGAACTTTGACCTCTCATAACATTTGCATATGAACTCCATTTGAATTTTCATTTGTCCCATTGGAAAGATGACAACAGGTTCTACACATTGATGGTGTTTTCAAGAGAATTTGGGAAGGTATAATTTTGAGCATTTATGGATTCCCTGGGACCTCTGTGAGCATTTCAGATCCTTCTAGACCTCTGTGAGAATTCCTTAGATCCTCCTAGATCAATACATAAAATATTTTTTATTCGATGAGAAACTTTTTTTACATTGATATCAATATATTTTTTACATCACCTATAAATTTACATTATCATAAAGTGAATGACGAAGAAGTTCCAAATAATGCGTTATCACTTGTCACAGAATTTACAACAACACTCAAAGAGACTACCCTATTTCCATTCAACCGTGAGACCAAACTTTCCCATGAACCTAAATATGAAGAAGAAGTTGAAATGAAAAACTTACACTTCTATATATTGGATGGGTAACATACTTTTTATGCTAAAAAAGAAAGAGAACTTAAATATAATAAATATGAATCACTTCATTCTAGATTTTTCTACTATAAAGCTTGCTTGTTTCATTATGGTGTTCCATAGAACATTATTTCTAAATTATGAAAACATCAAAATATTTACAACAAGGAATATGTTGCTATTGCCTTCATCAATCAAGTCATGAAAGAAAGGGAGAAATGTATATATAGTAATCGGACAAGCCACCTATGGAAGGGACGACTTGTCTTAGAAGAATGGTAGGTATAAATCTTATTTTTTAGAACCATTCTCCACCATTATCTACTATTATTTATAATTTTGTTTTTTTTTCTTAATCTTCAAATGTATATTTTTTTGGAATTTAGAAAATGAGTGTATGTACATTTTAGATGTTCAGAGAAATGATAGCTTGGAGGACAAGATGGTTGTTGTCTTGATATTATATTGTTTATGGAACAAATGGTGTATTTTTTTTGAAATTTATAAAAAGGGTTCATTGGCATGCTCATCTAAGAGAGTAAAGCAAGGTGACTTCATTAAGAATAAAACAAATCCATATGGATCTAATTTTCTAGACCTTTGAGTGATATCGATGAATAAAAATTCAACATCATAGTAGAGAAAATAATTGATGGATATGTTTTGTTGAGTACAATAGTTGACTATAATGTTTGCTCAACAGTTGGTTTGGACAATTGGTTGTCATTGATTTCAACCCTTGGAGAAGTCTGGAATCCCTAGAGATGTGGTTGAGATAGATGGATAGTTAGTTATCATTGATGGAGTGGTTGATGTTAGCATATGTGTTGGGTGAATTTGATGAAGTCTACATGTAGCCCCGAAGGTATGGTCATGGAACTGATCCAAAATGGATTAAGAAAGGCCTAAAAATCAAAGTTCTCAGAATCAAACGAAACTGGTTCCATCGCGTAGGGCTCATCATGCCTATTCCGACAGTAAGTTTTTTTGTGAAAATGGACATCGTATGGCAAAGCTATCTGATCTGAACTTTTTCCCAAACAGGAAAAAAAGTCAAAGTCAATAGTCAGAGGCCGTACTACTGATGTCAACATGATAGGGTAGATGATGTCAGCATGATGTCATGATGACATTAGCATGATGATGTGGAAACACCAGGAGATGACATGTGTCGGGCATTTTTGGCATTTTCGAATGCTGATGTGGTAGGCGAATGGGTTGTACGGATGTTGACGTGACAATTCATATAGTGACATGGAAGACTGAGGTCATGACACATGGTAGTGTATTGATGACATGTGGCAAGGTACATATGACAAGTGGTAGTGATGTGGCAAGATACATACATGACACGTTGCAGGTGTGCTGACTGTACAGGGCGACTGTGCTGTTGACTGTGCACTGATTATGTGTGCGATGGTGAATCACAGGGTGACATGTGGCCCAATCATAGGGCGCAACATGGCACCTTGGATGAGGCCAATGTTGTTTGGGTCAAAAACATTTGTTTCACTCCATGAGGATTGAACTCCTGACCTTTTGGGCAACCAAAAGACTACACACCATGTGCAAACTGTTCAGGCTACAAATGTTCCTTTATTACCTTGGATGTTTGGGGATAAGCTCCGTTGGTGAGGCTAGTTTGCAGACTAGGGCACTAGACCAAAGCATTAAATTGGGGTGGAAGACAAGGGCACAACCTTAGCACTATGGCCACATGGGCATGCACATGACCTGGAGCGTGAAGGTTTAGGGGTGCAGGGGATTAACACTTGGCCACATGCACCTCCATATGACTAGAAGCCCAAATAAAAGGGGCATGGCCCAATATTTTTTCTAGGAGTGGATTTTAACCTATAGTATTGTTTTTTGTTTGTTAATAGCCTAATTTTTATGGATTTAGGCCCAAAAAGTGAGGATCTAGAGCCCGATTTGAGGCGAGATCTTGAGAGGAAGTTGGGATGTGACCCCCAACACAATATATATATATATATATATAAAACAAAGGTTTTTAAAAACCATAGGAGGTTCATATATAGCATAATTATGAACAATGTATGACGCTTACGCCATTGTTATGCAGGGAAGCCATTAAGGAAGCAAACTTTGGAGGCCATTTTCGGGAGCTACGCTCATCTTTTTTTAGTGTCGTTGGTTGTGTTGAATTATTGAGGTTGAGAAGAACACAACTAGACCAGTTTATAATCCATTTTATGTACTTATTATGTATTTTTGACTCATTTAAGATTAAGAAGAAATCCTCCCCCACTGAGACAAAGGCCCGGAGATGTAGGCAACCTTGCCGAACTCCATTAACAATCTTAGCATTATGGTTTGTTGTTCTTAGTGATTATTTTATTTTATAAATTATTTATGATGGATGAAACATTCTTTCATTAAATATTCTTCTTCTCTTTAATTCCTAAGTGTTAAATCAACTCATGCATAAACTTAACCATAGTCTTTAAAACATCATTTTCGGATCAAGTGGTATCAGAGCTAGTTGACAGTTGGTTGTTTTTTAGTATGCATGATTACCATGAAAAAGATAAGTCATGGTGAAGGAGAGATTGTAGAAGGAAATCCTGAGAATGGATCAATAAAGAGGACATATCAAAGTGAGAATATGGCATCAGAAGAAGGAATTTCTCAAAATGACAGAGAGTTTCAAAAAACTTTATTTTCCATGTCGTAGATGGTAAAAGTGTTGTATGATGATTACTTGTGACGGAAGAGATTGATTCAAGGGGAATATTAAAAAGGAATCCAAAATTAAAGAAGATTAGGACCCTCCAAAATCTCCTCCTTCACCTCCTTCATATCCTTCTTCTTCTTCTTCTTCTTCTTCTTCTTCAAGTATAAGTTCTAATAGTACTTCTTCAAGAAAACATTCTCATAAACATAAGCCTGACATGCCATTACATAAACTTGATGTGAAATTCAAGTTTCTAATGTATAATGGAATATTCAATGTTGAGAATCTTGATAATTGGGTCATACAGATGGAGGTATATTGCAGTGTGCAACAAATCAATGATGAGGCAACCAAGATCAAATTGGCATCGCTTCATCTTGTTGGCACAACACTCATCTAGTGCCAGGGGAAGTTGCAACATGGTACTCAACAAATTGGTAATGTATTTCCATCATGGCAAGATTTTATTTTTTCACTTAGAAAAAATTTCTATCCTTTTGGGTATAAGGAGAAGGATTTAATTGAATGGAAAAGTCTTAAATTAAAGAAAGAACAATCGGTGAAAGAATACACAAATGAATTTCGTAAAATGGATTTGATGTTAGATATTCCATTACATACATAAGAAAATATTATGAAGTATATATGAGGTTTTCTTGCACATTTTTGTAATACAATATTCATGTTTGAACATGCTAAACTTTATGAGGTTTATGTCCAAGCAACGTATACTGAAGCGGTGAAAGCTAGAGTTAGCGTATCAGGGGAATCATATTCAAAGAAATAAGGCAAAGGAGGAGGGAATGAGAAGAAATCAAATTCAATGAAAATAAAGGAAGAGAAGCTCTCTTGCAAGCATTGCAAGAAAGAAGGTCACAATGATGACTACTGCTAACAATTGCACCCTGATAAGAAACCGAAATGGTTCAAAGAGAGGAAAGGGAGGAAAAAGTTGCAATAGCAACAAGACCAATAGACTTGGGGTATGATTTAGGCGATGAGACTAAAATCACAACAGTTGGTTTGTCAGGTAAAATTGGTGATGATTTTGACTCTAGAAGTAAATTGTTTCATATAAGGGTGATTATTAAACATACCAAGTTCGACACATTGATAGATAGCAGATCTCAATCTAACTTAATTTCAGAAGAAGTGGTTAAGAAATTGGGATTAAAAAATAAGTTACATCATAAACCCTATTCACTAAATTGGATAAGAAAACATCACAAATTTCCCATAACAAAGCAATGTATCATAAAGTTTGCAATTACATCTAAGTATGTGGATGAAGTAATATGTGATGTAGTGCCACTAGAAACATGTGGAATGGTCTTAGGAAACCCTTATTTATATGATCGCAAAGAAATCTTCTATAGGGAACAAAATCAATATCACTTATTTAAGAAAGACAATGAATATGTTGTGCATGCTCATTGTATTAAAGAAAATCAATCTCTTCTAGCAATGGAACAATTAAAGAAGGTAGCTTATGCAAGCAATACACCTATAATTGTGCCAAGTAAACAATTCGATCTTAAGAATGAACATGAGACGGTTGTAGGGTGGGATTTCAATCATACTTTTCTTCAAGATAAATTAACGTCGTGCAAGCCCATCAAACATATTGGTTCATTTTCAGTCATATTTATGATATTATCGTTGCTAATGTTTTCTACATGGATGCTAGTGGATTTAGTAAGATGTGAACAAGTTCAAATGGCTAACAATATGCTTTCAATTGTCATGGTTATTATGCAATTTATTATGTTGTGAAAGGTGCACAGGACAAAGTTTAAAGACAAAGGACAAGTGGGAAGGCCTATCCCTCACTTGATGTCTAGTTAATACCCTTTTGGAAGACCAAAAGGTCTTAGTGGGGAGGAATGATCCAAAATGGATCCAGAAAGGCCCAAAAGTCAAATTTCTCAGAATTAGATAAAACAAGTGCCATCACGTAGGGATCGTCACATCGATTCTGATAGTATATTTTTTTCCTAAAATGGGCGTCGTATGGTGGAGTTATCGCTATGTCAATTTTTTCCAAAACAGGAAAAAAAGTCAAAGTCAACAGTCAAAGGCTGTACTACTGACGTTAGCATGCTGACATGGCAGCACCAGGAGCTAACATGTGTCACAAACTTTTGTGGTTTTCAGATGTTGATGTGGCAGGTGATCGAGCTGTACAGATGCTAATGTTGTAGTCTGTAGAGTGACGTGGAAGACTAAGGTCGTGACACATGGTAGGGTACATATGACACGTGGTAGGGTACGAATGACAGATGGAAACAACATGGCACGTGTGCTGACTATACAAGGTGACTATGTTATTGAATTTGCATTGACTATGTGTACAATGATGAATCACAGGGTGACACGTGGCCCAATCACAGGGCACCACGTGGCACCCTGGATGAGGCCAATGTTGGCTGGGTCAAAACAATGTGTTTCAATCTGCAAGGATCGAACCCCTAACCTTTTGGGTGACCAATAGACTACACACCACATGCCAACCATCCAGGATATCGATGTTACTTGCTTAACATATGGTGAATACTATATTTGAATTGATTTTATGTCGATGTTTGGGGATAATACCAATCCATGGGGCTAGCCCATAGACCGGGGCACTAGAAAAAATTGCTAGACTAGGGCGGAAGACAAGGGCACATCCCTATCACTATGGCCACATGGGCACGCACATGACCTAGAGCGTAAAGGTTTAGGGGAATGAGGGATTAATACTTGGCCACATGAACCTCCATATGACCAGGAGCACAAAGAAAAGGGGCGCGGCCCAATATTCATTCTAGGAGTGGGTTTTAACCTATAGTATTGGATTTTTTTGTTAAGATCCTAATGTTTATGGATTTATGCCCAAAAAGTGAGGATGTGGAGCCCGACTTGAGGCCACATCTTGGGAGGAAGTTGGGATGTGACCCCCAACTAAAAATATATATAAACCAGAGGTTTTTGACAACCATAGGAGGTTCATATATAGCAGAATGATGAATAATTTATGAATCTTAAGCCATTTTTATGTAGGGAAGCCATTGAGGAAGCGAACTTTGGAGGCCATTTCTAGGAGCTACGCTCAACCTTTTTCAGTGTCGTCAGTTGTGTTGGATTCTTGAGGTCAAGCAGAACACAAGTAGACCAATTTTTAATCCATTTGATGTACTTATGATGTATTTTTGAAGAATTAAATATTAATAAGAAAGCCTCCCCACTGAGACAAAGGCCTAGAGACGTAGGCAACCTTGCCAAACTCCGTTAAAAATATTGGCATTATGGTTTGTTATTATAAGTGCTTATTTTCTATTATACATTTTTTATGATGGTTGCAACATTATTTCATTAAATATTTTTCTTCTCTTTAATTCCTATGTGGTAAATCAACTCATGCATAGACTTAACCATAGTCTTTAAAATATCATTTTTAGATCAGGAACCCACAGTGGATCGAACCACAATTTATCGAGGAACAAAGACATGAAGGGTAGTGTATATGTAGGTAAGACACTCATATATGGATAATATGAGTCGTTTCATTTCTAGTGATAGGTGGTATGTCACGTGGCTCCTTCCGGTTGACAATATATGGCATTGTAAATATTGGAGGACCCTTAAGAATAATCTAGAATATCCTAGAAGGTCAACAAGAAGTCAATTAGTCTAGAAGCCTCTAGAAAGTCTTCAAGAAGTTTGCTAGCCAAAGTGGTTGTGACAAGAAGTTAATTGTGGGTAAAGTAGTTGTAACAAAGAAATTATGAGTTTACTAATTATGGATAAAGTAGTTGCAACAAGAAAGTAGAGGTTGACCCTAAAATTAAGAAAAAGGGTAAAACAATTATGACCCTAAACTGAGGAAAAGGGGTAAAATAATTATGACCCTAAAATTAGGAAAAGGGGTAAAATAGTTATGACCCTACAATTAGGAAAAAAAGGTAAAACAATTGTGACCCTAAAATCAGGAAAAAGGGTAAAACAATTATTACCCTAAAATTAGGAAAAAGGGTAAAATAGTTAAAGGGGTAAAACAATTGTAACAAAACATTAATTAAGTGTAAAGTGGCTACAAAAAGAAATTAATTAAGGGCAAAGTTGTTGAAAAGAAGTTAAATGGAAGAGTATAAATAAACATCAAGAGTCTCTCATTTTTACACACAAGTTCATTGAATATCTATCTAGTGAACACCTGATCTATTGGAAAATATGAGGTAGCAAGGATGCGGTAAAGTAAAGGGGATTCTTGTTCTAGGTTGCATAAATGTATGATTATGCATCAAGGTTGTCATACGTTATTATTTATGTCATTGTGTAGGTTTTGGGGGTTATATCTTGGTAATTTTATGAATCATATTGGTGGCATGGATTGCTAATATTTTGGAGATTAAGGTTTATGCTTGATGCACATCTTGAGAATTTTGATGCACATAATTTATGGCATATACTGTGGTACATGTGTGAAGCATGTCATATGGTACATGTTTGAGGTAGTTTAGTTGAGTTGTATTGTTGAATATATTGGTACAAGATGAGGTTGCATAACAGTGAGGGTTTGATACATGGTTGATGTGATAGTTCATTAGACTTGTTTCATGGATGGTATGGTACAAGCTTAAGGAATATATTGTAGGCCTCTTTTAGTTTATGGTTACATATGGTTGAGATTCATTCTTTGGTTTTATTATTGAGACATATCCTTGGTAAATTGTATATGGTTGTTATGGTTTATTGTTAGAGGCACATCTTTTTTATATTCGAATATACTTGATAAATATACTTGGTATATGGTATTGGTTGACTATGATGCGTGATTGAGGTTTTGGTTTATACATTGATGCATATGTTGGGACACAGTTGATGATTCATGTACATGGTTGATGTACATGGTTTATGGTTCAGGTACATGGTACATGTGTTGGTGCATGGTTGATGAAATTTTTGTTGTGCAAGTGTTGGTGCATGGTTGATGTACATGTTGTCATACATGTTGTCGTACATGGTTGATGCTTGGTAGGGTACAAGTTGATGGTTTGGTACATGCTTGGTCAAGGCATGTGTTGGTGATGTTGGACATCTAGTTGAAAGGTTTCCTTGGTATATGATCCATGTGATAAGATTTGGTTGAGTATCAGTAACAATGATAGGTTGGACAGGTTGGTCAATGATAGGTTGGATAGGTTGGTCAGTGATAGGTTGACAATGACAGTTTCAGTGATGGTTATAGTGAAAGTGGAAGTGATTTTGGTTGCAAAAGTTGGTCTACAAGTATATTTTAGTGTGGTAGGATAGGGAAAGGAAAGGGGGTTATATCCTCCTTCCAGTTGGTGTCGGAGAACACAAGGAGTTGGAGCTTCCTTCGGGTTGGATCCTTATAATCAAGGGGTTGTAGCCTCCTTTTGGTTGGAGCCATATAATTGAGGGATTTTTAGCTTCATTTAGGTTGGATACTGCAAGTAGGGTGTTGTAGTCTCCTTCCAGTTGTAGTTGGAGAAATGGGAAGTTAGTGCTTCCAATGAATGCATTCTTTGATATTTAAGAAAACAATCCCTGGTTTTCTCACATTTGGGTTTCCACATTTTGGTGTACTATGTATTTGATATGATGGTGATGTGATGTTGCTTATGTTTATATACTCATTATACATTGATGATACATTGATGAAATATTGTTGATAAATTTAACACACACACACACACACACACACACACACACACACATATATATATATATATATTGTGGTTAAAAGTGGTAAAATTTCTCATACTAATTCACCCCCCCTCTCAGTATTCCAACAATTGGTATCAAAGAAAGTCCTTTAGGAAAAAAATTAAACCACTCGAAGGAAGATAATGGAGAGAAAAAAATTGTATAGAAATGGAATACCACAGTTCGATGGTCAGAATGGTCTGCATTATGATATGTGGAGCAACAAAATGAATTTTTTTTAAAGGCACAGGGATACAATGTTGGAACTCCATTGTTACATGATACACCACAAGACAAAAACAACAACCAAGAAGGAATTGAAAAAAAATAAAAAATAACAATGGATTTCATCTAGGAAGGATTACATGATCCCGTAAGAGAAAAGGATGGAATATATTCATGAGATAAAGAACTTTGGGATAATTTACATAACCTATAATTTAAGGAATATCCCATCACAAAGCTAGAGAATTCTAAAGAATATGAAAGAATAGAACAAGAAGAAACATCCTCATCATGTCATAAAAATTAGAAAGAAGAAGATTGTGAAGAAGGCATAGTAGACCTTGAAGCAATGTTGATAAATGATTTAGAAGAATTAACAAAAGAAAGGAAGAAGAACAAGTCTCTTGAGGAACAATTAGTCAAGAATAATTATCAAAAAGGTTTCGAAGAAGCCCAATGGTTCATCATGAAACTAAAATCTCAGCTAGAAGAAGCCAAAAAGATTGAAGAAACATACAAAGGTCAGATGGAAGAAAAAATGTTTTTGGAAGCCAATAAAGCAGCACTAAGGAAGAAATGGAAGAGAAGCAGTGTTTGGAAGCCAAAAGAAAGGAAGCAAAGAAAAGAGAAAAAAAATTGACAGATCATCTAAAGGAAAGAATTGAGGACCGAAATCAACTTGAAGCCAAATTCAGTCAAGAAGAAATAAGATTTGAAAAGGAAATCATCTCCTTGAATATCCAACTTGAAGAAGAAAAGTGAACATAAGAAGTCATGAAGAGTTAGATGATGAAGAAAGAGGAAGAGGTGGAGAATCTTGAAGAAGAAGTTGTCACATTGAGATACAAAAGCATCAAGCTCAATAAGAATGTTGATGAGACAAAAACATCCACATCGTCCATAGAAATGTTGAAGAGAAGCACTCCAAATTACCAAAAAAGAAGAATGAGGAAAAGAGTAAGAGTTATGCAGAAGTAATCAAAGGAAGGAATCATGGTTAGCCAAAATAAAAAAAAAATGATAGAGATGCATATTTAGGAAGATCCTCCACATTCAAGCCACAAAAAATATTCAATCATGATCATTATTAGGAAAGGCAGGAATTCAGAAGGACTGCACCAAAAAGAATCTCAGGTATGTAAATTTATTTTATGGTCATTGTTTTTATTGTACTAACTTTGGACATAAAATTGTAGATTATAGGGCTTATGGAAGAAATGTTCAAGAAATAAATGCTTATGTGGTCCCACATAACATTGAATGTTACAAATGCCAAAATTATGGTCACATAGCTCATGATTGTAGAATCATGATGGATAATTCTATCAAATATAATAAAGTTTGGAAAAAAAAACAAGAGAAGATGAATGAATGATAGCCATAAATCATACTCTCAAGATTGACAATAATATGAGATCAAGAAAAATCTACAGGAAAAAATGAATATGTTAGATATAAGATGGTTTGGAGAAGAAATGAGAAACAATAAGAATAGGTGAATAAAGACCAAGTCCCATAGATCACAAGATTTGCAGTAATGTGAGAAAGAAAAGAATAACAAGTGAATAAGGATTAATCCCAAGAGATTGTACTTTCAGGAATTATAGTGCAAGATCAATCCGCAAGAAAAAGGGAATAAGTGAGAGTTCAGAAAGATGATGAGTCTACAGACGAAGAGGAATATTACTCTGCATCAGAGCTAGTATTTTTCTGAGCCACCCAGCATGGAGGCTCCTAGTGAATATGAATATTGAATAGGGGGAGCCAGTGCAGTAGCTATTATTCCCATGCATATATCAATAATACATAATGACATATTGATCAATTGAGAAGTATTATTCCCACGTAGATATCATTTGGAAATTACACAGGAAGAAGTTTATGATTATATTCCTTCAGGAAGAGATGTCTTCAATACAGGTTGTTCCATACATCCAGATTTTGATTCGGAGATAGATTACATCAGTGGAAAAATCATGGTCATGACAGATCATTTGAAGTCAAGAAATTTTGAATTCTTTTTATATATATCAGAGAGTTACAAGAGGAAGCACCAATGGAAAATTAATAATAATTGAAACAGAGGAAAGGAAATAATTACATGTAGCCCTACATTTATTTACACGAAATCTTATAGAGAAGTCAAGGGAAGAGAAATCATTAGAGAAAGAGATACAAAATGAAAGATTAGAAGCATGCAAATAGGGGGAGACATATCAACATGGGGAGTTATACTTTTTCCCATGATGTCAAAGGAAGATAAATAGAAGGATTATTCATAGAATATTTTTAGCATAGGGGCAGACCCAGGGCTCAATGCTTCAAGAACGCACCAAAAAAACCATAACTACTGGCCCTTTCGGCAACACCTACGAAGCATATGAAGTCTCACCCGAGGTAGAGGTAGGGGCGGTTGCAAGAATCAAGTGTCTACAACCTAACTGGGAAACTGATCTATGATCACAGTACTTAACATAGCACTTAGCATTTAACATTCATTAGTATTTCACCCTTATTCACATCGCAGGTCGAAACCCTAATTACAGAACAATGAAACATTCAACAATATCTAACACATCCAAGCACTCAGAACATAGAAGTAGATCAGATCTAGAAATTATTCACATCACTAAGCACTAAGCTACTATTTTAGGTGCATATAACAAACAAATTACAACACTAAGCATAAATTACAATAGTCACATAACAACCATAATACAAAAAGAAACCAAAACACATGATATACGTGGTTCACCCCAGTGTGGGGCTACGCCCACCAACTCTTCTTCTTCTTTATTGTCTTCTATCAATATTCTTACATGCACAAATCCTCAAACCCTACTCCACATAGGACATGAGATCTGCGTGCACCTCACCAGATCCTCCTTCCCCGAGCTAGGTTCAGCACAAAGCCTTCTTACAATCACTTTCACTTAGCTCAACACACAGTATGCACAACTATTCTCACTTAGCACAACTCAACACTTAGCTTACAACTGACTTAGCAAATTATCACATAGCCTCCAACCCTACTGTGCATAGGACATGAGATTTGTGTGCATCCCGCCAGATCCTCCTTCCCTGAGTTAGGTCACAACACAAAGCTTTCTTACATAGTCTACACATAAGCTTCTTACAATCACATGAAATTAGATTTGCAAGTCTCAACACACAATATGCACAAAGCTTCTAGATCCGTACTAAGCCAATTCTACTAGGTTTAGTACTTTCTGCATTCCCTAGAGGTCTATTTATACATTACAAAAGGGGATGACATCCCATACCCATTACATAAACCCTAAACCCAAAAAGTCCCTGAAAAGGGGGTGCGGTACCACGATATCCACCTCGCTTTGTGCTTCGCCTTTGACCAGCCTATCGAAGTCCCAAAAATAATCAACATGACCAAGTTTCTTCAAAACTTGGTCAAGGGCCAACAAGCCCCCAACACTCACCTGTGACTCGTCCCGAGTCACTCTGATCTGGTTAGATCTGCCTCAAAGACCTCGAGATTATCTCGAGATGCCTTGACCTTCTGCTTCACCAGATCCTCCTGCTCGGTGAACTCCTAAATAACTTTCTTGGTCACAGGTCCTTCCAAGAGTTGTTCCACCATGGTGACCACTTGTTCTAGATATGCACCTTGTCCTTCATTCTCCTCAAAAAGTGTGCAAGATTGATCTTGTACTGGCTGGAGCTTCTGAGTCACTTCCATTACTTTACTCTCGATGGCATGGACCTGCTATTGAACCATGCACTGTTTGTGGGACCATTTCATCCTCTCGACCGTTGGCAATGGATTCAACTGTTCCTGCACTATTGTTTCTTTCTTATTTTCCTCCTAGATATGTGACTCCAGATTCCTTAGTTCAGGTTCCTCTGCAAGGCGCTCGTAAGTCTGTGCACTTCAACTGATGAGCTGTTTTCATTCTAAGGCCAATGTCTTAATTCTCTGGACTGCGCTCTGGGTAGTTTCTTCTCTTTTGTCTCACACTTCCTGCAGAGTGCTTGGAACTGATTATAACTAAAGTTCTGTGACTCTTTGCTGGAGCTATTGAATGGCTTCAACAAGCTTTCCCACTTGACTCTCCATTGGGTCTTCTTCCATCTATTCTAATCCTGTCACATAGCGAAGTGCTCTAGTGACTTATTCTTTAAATACTATCTTCTATGAAAGAATTTTTTCTTTATCCTTTTGGATCGGTGCTCTATCCTCTACAAACTTTGCTTGGAGGTCGTCTTTTTCTTGCTGTGCAACCTGACATTTCTCAAGGGATTCCTATTTTTCTTGCTTCCATGCCTCTGTGGCCTGCTCTCTTTCTTCTTGGACATGATGAAGGTGAGATTTTGTCACATATGCTAGTCTGTGCAGCTGGGTAGGCTCATATCCCAACTCAATCCCTTTAGATGATGGAGGCAAAGTAGACACTACACGGCTAGAGTAGAGGGCTTGTTGTACCCCTTTCAGATCTTCTTCAATCCGATCATACATGGTTTCTTATTTTTCTTTGTTGCGCTATAAAATATATTCTGATGTATCTAATATGGCAGTAATGATGAGGTCGATTTCATCCACTGTGAGAAAAGTATACAACTTGGGCTTACTAGCATTGGACTTCTTTTGTGATGAAGGTTTCGTGGGGGAAACTTTTCTTTTCTTGGATGTCTCAGCCTCCTCAAGCAGATCCCTAAGCAGTGTTACTTCACCCTTCTTCTTCTTTTATTCTTCCCCTTTGTCTTCTTCTTTATCTTCTTCATCACCTCCTCCTCCTCCAGGTGAATCTAAATTATTCTCTTCTAATGTACTATTCAGTTCCTATACCTCTTCCTTTTCTTCCTTCTATTACTGCTAGGTGCATCATACTCTTCATGAGTGACCACAAGACTTTTGATGAGGTCGGGGTCAGGCAGTTCTACATGGTTGAATGGTATAAGGAACTCTGCAGGCCATTCCTTATTTATTTCTTCCATGTCCTCCTCTATGAGCTTATAGTAGGATTGGAGCTCTTCTTTATTTTTGTCTACGCGCATAGTGATATGAATAAAATGTCTATTTGCACAGAACTTTGCAAGGGGACTGAACTTGTGCAGGGTGATCGACGTCATGCGAGGGAAAGACTCAATAGCCCTCTTCAACTGCAAGTAATAGGTGTGGAACATCGTGTTTGGCTTCCATTTCTTAGCCATGTCACTCGAATACCAGAGTGTAGTGAACTTCATAGCTAAGGGTTTGAATGGCTCAATTTCAGGTAAGGTTGCACATTCCGACATCTTCCAAGCAATGAAGGTGATGAGGATCAACAACCAATTGAAATGGAACTCGTAGCCCTGATCCTGAGCTTAGCGACAGTCTTGTTCTAACTGGTTGATGAGGTAGCTCACCCAATTCATTTGTAGCCCTTCAATTCATTTTCCCAGGAGGTCAACAATGAACTCTGTGACCTGCGCGGGTTAGTTTTTCCTTACTAGCTTACCAGTGATCAACTGGCAGGATAGGCAAACTGCACCATTTTGGATGGAGGCTACCATTTAGTCTCTCTTTCCCTACTCACGGTATCAAAACGGGTGGTGAAGTCTCAATAGGATCAACACAATAACAATCATCTCTCTGCAGGCTCAGATACTGACAATTCACAAAAGTGTTCTCGGTGCAACATTCGACGGGATAAATAGACAACGTCATAATGAATCCCTCCAATAGATAAGAATGTCTCCATCAATGTAATTTCATCCATTATGGCATGGTCTCAACGGTCCAATGGCGATATTTTCGGCCATAACTGTGTTTCTAGTCATTTGGGAGCATCGATTTAATGGTCAAGACGTCTCCAACAGTCATATTGCTTTGCCATGGAAAAGTGCCAATCTACGTTGTTTTACTATTCCAACGAAGTTCAAGTTCTGCAAGCCTTCCTTCTGCAAGGTTCTCTCTGGAACTTCCTATAGTTTTTCTAACTTTGCTTTCTTCTTGCTGAGCTTTCTAGATTTCTTTCCTGTGATCTGAGTCACTGGGTCCTTTTTTCCATTTTGATTCTTATCCTCTCTTGGCATAGTAACTTCTCACTACTGAGGATATTTCACAGGGTTCGAGGGTAACACTTCTTTTCTTTCTGGAGTAGGTGCTCTACTCTCTTGTATGAACAAGTGTTTCAAGTCTTCCTATGTTCTTTCAACTTCAACAACCTAGTCTTTGGCCCTTAGTTGCTTCAACTTGTCCTCTTGTTCTTTCAGTGAGTGAGATATTCTTCTGGCCATGAAATCCCTTAGTTCTTTCTTTTTCTGTTCCAGAGCTTCCTCTTCTTCTTTTTTGTGAACTTGATCTTTCTCAATCCACGTTTTCCCTAGAAAAGTAGCAAATGGGGCGTTGTTCTCAACAAACTTAACGACCTCAAATTCTTACTCTGTTGAAGTGCCATGAGAACTCATAGGTATCTGGGTAAGTCTTCCCCATAGGGTTATCAATTTTCTGTTAAACAATCCTATTCCTCCCAATGAAGGAATCATAGCAGGCTTTCAAAAAATTTCCCAAGTTCTTTCTGTCATGATATTCACCTTTGTTTCCTCATATAGAACACAGTCTATGTCAAAGTCTCCTATTCTTGTTTAGGGTTTATTTCATATTCGACGTCTCTATGGTCATTCAGGGTTTATTTCATATGTACCAATATAATCTCTGATTCTTTCTTGGGTTCTATCATATTCTTAGTCTCTTGAATTTTCCAATGGTTTTCTTGTCTCATATTCATCTTTTCAACTTTAGCAATCATTCTAGGGAAATCCAAAACTTCATGGTCCATAGCTTTACAACAAAGACAACTAGGACCTCTACCAGGGCATTCCTTAGCAAGATGTCACGGTCTTCTGCAACTGTAACAAAGAGTTAATCATCTCTTTCTTTTAAATGATCCCTAACCTTTTATGTATTGCGCATTGGCATCACAGTATTGAACCTGCAAAAATTTATTTCTAGGATCCTGCATCCATTTGTTATTCCAAACATTATTTCTATGGATATGAATGACATATATTTCACTATTTCTAATAGATCTACTCATATCAAATCTTCTTTCTTATGGATGTGCCCTAGTTTTTAAGCTAGGACAAAATCTATCAAGCATACCTAGATTCATTCTTTTGAAACAAAAAGTTTCACTTATCGTACCTTTCTGAGAGTACAAATATTTAAGATCTTACCTCTTTTCTTTAGATTAGACTTCCCTTCTTAGTACAGAGCTTCACAATCAGGTAGAATACTGCCACTATAGCATCAGATCTACGCACAAATATTCTTCTTTTCTTCAGTTCCCAACAATCACAGTTTCATGTCCTGGAAATAGAACCATTTGTTGGCATAGGGGCAGACCCGGGGTTCAACGCTTCAAAAACACACCAACAAAACCCTAACTACCATCCCTTTCGGAAACACCTGGAAAGAAAATGAAGTCTCACCTGAGGTAGAGGCAAGGTTGGTTGCAGGACTCAAGTGTCTACAACCTAGTTGGGACACCGATATGTGATCATAGTACTTAACAAAGCACCTAGCATTTAACATTCATTAGTATTTCACCCCTATTCACATCGCAAGTTGAAACCCTAATTACATAACAACACGACATTCAACAAGATCTAACACATCCAAGCACTTAACACATAGAAGTAGATCAGATCTAGCATTCATTCACATCACTAATCACTAAGATACTATTTTAGATGCATCTAACAAACATATTACAACACTAAGAATAAAGCACAACAATCACATAACAAACATAATGCACAAAGAAACCACAACACAGGATATATGTGGTTCACCCCAGTATGGGGCTACGTCCACCAACTCTTCTTCTTCTTTATTGTCTTCTGTCAATATTGTTACATGCACAGAGCCTCAAACCCTACTTCGCATAGGACATGAGACCTATGTGCACCTCGCCAGATCCTCCTTCCCCGAGCTAGGTTTAACACATATCCTTTTTGAAATCACTTGCACTTATCTCAACACATAGTATGCACAACTATTCACACTTAGCACAACTCAACACTTAGCTTACAACTGACTTAATACATTATCACATAGCCTCCAACCCTACTCCGCATAGGACAGGAGATCTGCATGCACCTCGCTAGATCTGCCTTCCTCGAGTTAGGTCACAACACAAATCCATCTTACACAGTCTGCACACAATATTCTTACAGTCACTTGCACTTATCTTTGCAAGTCTCAACACACAGTATGCACAAAGCTTCTAGATCCGCACTAAGTCGATTCTACTAGGTCTAGTACTTCTTACATTGCCTATATGTCTATTTATACATTACAAATGAGGCCTACGCATGGGTAAACCCATGGGACGACATCCCATACCTGTTACATAAACCCTAAACCAAAAAAGGCCCTAAAAGGAGGGCGATATCCTGTGATCTCTGCTTCGCCTTCAACCATCCTGTCAAAGTCCCAAAAATCGTCAACATGACCAAGGTTCTTCAAAAATTGGTCAAGGGAGAACAAAGATATACTTTCATGGGAAGTAACATAAGGAGAGAAACATGTGAAGAGAAAGAACAAAGGATTGGAAACAGATAGAGAGAACATATGCATGAAGACAGGGGAAGAAACCCTAAGGAGAGAGATACTTTTCCATTGATGTCAAAATGGGTGAGTGAGAAACATTAATGAGGAGATATGGTCATATGGGGAGCATGAGTGTTGGAGCATCAATGTATCCATCCATGTTTCCATAATTGTAGGTGTTGCCATGAATGAAAAAGGGGGGGATTTTTGGATAGTTGGTTGAATAGTTTGTTGTCATCGATGTTAACCCTATGATATTGATTTAAACCCTTGGAGAAGTCCATAATCTCTAGAGATGTGGTTGAGATATATGAATAGTTAGTTTTCACTGATGGAGTGGTTGATGTTAACATATGTGTTGGGTGCATTTGATGAAGTCTACATGTATCCCCGAAGGTATGATCATGGAACTCACAGTTGATCGACCCACAATTTATAGAGGAATAAATACATGAAGGAAAATGTAGTTTCAGTTAAGACACTCATAGATGGATAGTACGTTTCATTCTATTTCTAGTGATAGGTGGCATGTCACGTGGCTCCTTACAGTTGAGGAGATATGGCTTTGTAAAGATTAGAGGACCCTTAAGAATAATCTAGAATGTAATACCCATATGCAGATCCCAAAGTCTAAATATCTATGTAATTATACTTCACTTATAAGATGGTGAGCTGATAGGACACATTTTTGGCTTGGTTATGTGTGCATTAAGTTAGTGCATGAGAATATCGCACCAAAAGGGTGCACGTAGTTGTAAAATGATTCATTGCACAGTTTAATGTTTGGTGCAAACCTGTGTAAGTAAACAAGAATGTGTTAAGAACCAAATATCAAAATAACATAAAAAACCTCAGAATAAGTACTCAATGTCCTGACAAAGAGATAATTTTAGATAATAATCCTCTTTGAGGGGGAAACCTCCTTATACGCCGCATAAATTTACAAATACAAGATGATTCTAAATGAAAAGGTCTCCTTGGTATATATAGGAGACTAGGAGGTACAATTACAACTAATGGAACCAAGCCAACATAAATAAAATAACAATACTAATGTAATATGCCCCAATTAAGGGGTAATGTGCCACTATTTAGGGCTTAACATGTCCCTCCCCTTCAGACATTTGTTGTCCACAACGCTTGAGTAATTATGGATTCTTTTGTATAAAAGAATCTTCTTCCCAAGTGGAATCTTCAGCATGTAGTTTCCTTCACTTAATGAGATACTTTGAAATGAATTTATTCCTCAACTGGTGAATTCATGTGTTAGTGATAGCTTCAGGTTCCAATATTATTTTTCCTTCCTTGTCAAGTTCTAGAAATATAGTCTAAACTGGGATCTTGTCACCTAAAACCTTATCTAATCATGAAACATGGAAAACATGGTGTACTCACGAGGATGCAGGAAACTCCAATTTGTATGCCACAGTACCAATCTTTTCCAACACCTTATAAGGGCCATAGTAATTTGGTGATAATTTATTATCCTTCTTATCTTTCTTGAAGGACATCTATTTTTATGGTTTTAGTATTAAAAATACCCAATCCCCTACTTCAAAACTTCTTTCACTATGATGTTGATCTTCTTGTTGTTTCATGTGATTCTGTGTCATGGTCAGGTTGTCCTTTAAGAGTTGGATAAATTGTTGTTGATGCTCGATGTGACCTTCCACTGCTTGAACCTTATATTTTTGTTTTAGAGAAGAAGTGATGGAAGGTGGGTGATATCCATACAGTTCCATAAATGGTGTCATTTTTTTTGTAGTATGAAAGGAAGTGTTATACCACCATTCTACCAAGGGTAACCACTTGAACCATTGTGTTTGTTTATCAGAGACAAAGCAACGAAGGTAGCCTTCCAGACATGTTTTCACTATCTCGGTTTTTCCATCATATTGAGGATGATAAGATGAGATATGAGCCAATTGAGTACCCAAACAAGAAAACAATTTTGTCCAAAAATGTCCAGTGAAGATGGGATCTCTTTCACTTACAATAATCTTTGGGCTTTCATGTAGATTTTGAATCGTCTCTATGAATGTGGTGGCAATTGTACTAGATTTGAAATGATGAGAGAGTGCACAAAAGTGTGCATACTTGGTAAGTCTATCAACAATCACCATGATGACACTCTTTCCTTCATACTTTAGTAATCCTATGATGAAATCCATGGAAACCTCCCCCCATCGTTGTATTAGGATGGCTAATGGTGGTAAAAGACCTAGGGTCTTAATTGTTTACACCTTATTTTTTTGGAAAACCAAACATTCTTCCACAAACCTTTGATTATTAGTTTTAAGGCCATCCCAAAAAAAATGCTTCTTGACCCTATGGTTGGTTTTTAAAATCCTAAGTTCCCTCCTACCGGAGAGGTGTGAAATTTCAAGAGTACATTTTGTTTCATTTGGGAGTTCTTACATAAATATAAGTGATATTTGTACCATAATGAACCATTTTTCCATGTAAATGTATCTGATGCACTCGAATCTTGATGCATCCTTTGAATGAGATTCGACACGGTTTCATTATTATTCCATTCATCCCTCTCTTCTGTTATGCAATCGGGTTGGATGATTGAGATAGCACAGAGAAAGGCCTCAACATCTTCATCCTTTATTGAGAGTGCATATTTCACAACATTTTTCTTCCATTTTTTGTAGATGATTTCAAAATCACAACCCAACATCTTGGTCACCCATTTTTGTTGGTCTTCTGAAGATGGCATTTGTTCCAAGAAGTATTTAAGACTATCATGATTTTTTTTGACCTTGAAGTGTCTACCTATTAGGTAAGGGAACGATTGCTTCAAATCATGTAGTATTTCCATGATTTTCTTCTCATAAATGGGTTTGTGTAAGTCCTTTCTCTTGAGTGGATGAATTTAAAAATCAAGGGGCCTTCCTTCTTGCATTAGAACAACACCAATGCCATTTCCTAAGGCACAACACTCCATAATAAAGGTTTTTGTGAAGTATGGTGTCATCAAGACATGAGCTTTGCACATCACCTCTTTATGTTTTTCAAAAGCTTGAGTTGCCTCTCGAGTCCATGAAAATGCATCCTTCTTATTTAATGTCGTTAAAGGTGCTTCTATTCTTCCATAGTTCCGAACAAACTTGCAGTAGTAACCTGTCAAACCTAAAAATCCTTTAATATTCTTCAATGTTTTTGGAATGATCTAGGCCATCATGGCCTTAATCTTGTTAGGGTCTATCTTGACACCTTCATTAGATACAATATGACCAAAATACTATACCTCCTTCACCCCAAATAATTTTTTTTATGGTTTGGCATATAGTTGATCCAGGTGGATATTGGTGGCCACCCACCTGTTCCAAATTACAATTGGCTCATTTGGTCATTTTTCAGTTCAACACGTTTCTCTATAGTGGAGAAATTTATTTATATTTGTGGGTTCTGCATTTATGGGGCAGTCTTGAATCCCTACACAACATCTGGGTGGATATTGGTGGCCTCCCACCTATTCCAACTGGCTTATTTTGGAAGTTTTCATGTCAGTACATCTTTTTGTACTTCTAGCACCATTTTGGGTGTCTAAACAATTTTTCTTGGATTTCCATATTCAAATTATAGATGAAGTCAGAATTTGACAACATACTACATATATCTTGAAAATACCTTTTCAATGGGATATCACATGCCTAAAATAGAGATCGTATGCAAACGTTATGACCCCAAGAAGTTAATGTACTAACTTACCCCAACGGGGCCCACATGACTTTTGGCGCTTCATCTCCTAGGGTTAGGTTTTTGGATGTCTAGGTTTTTGGCATTCATTTTTATCATAAAAATGTCTTAAGAGCCTCATTGTAATCATATTCTTTTGAATGAGTGTAGTCGTCACATCTATTCTCATAGATAAAGTTTCCACCATTCTAATGTGTCTTGCACTCTATATTTTTATAGTCTCTGTACATTTCTTTCATTAATAGAAATAATGTGTTGTTTTATTTATTTGTTTCTGGAACTTTTATGTGTATTTCATTGTAATATCTCTTCTTTCATTTCGTTATGAAAATAATCCATATCAATAGTTTTTTCTCCTTTTGTAGTTGTAGCACCTTGTCAACATGTCTAACATGATCATCCCAAGACTTACTATAAATTAGTATATCATCAAAAAATACTGTCAAAAATTTTCGAAGGAAGGGTTGAAAATGTAATTCATAAACCCTTGGAATGTGGAAGGTGCATTCGTAAGGAAAAAAGGCATGACCAAAAATTTATAATGGATTTCATGAGTTCAAAATGTTGTTTTTGGGATATATGCTTCCTTCATTCTAATCTAATGATACCATGAACAAAGATCCAACTTTGTGAAGTAGATTGCTCCATGTAGTTCATCTAACAATTCCTCAATGACAGGAATGGGAAACTTATCTTTAATAGTGATCTTGTTGAGCTCTCTATAATATGGACACATATGCCATGAGCCCTATTTATTGAGTACCATTACCACTGGTGCAGAGTAAACACTTTTTCTAGGTCTAATAATACCAATCTCTAACATTTCTTCAACCATACGCTCAATTTCGCTCTTTTGGGCATAAGGTTATCTGTAAGGCCCAATGTTAGGAGGATCACTCCCAGGAATCAGGTGAATATCATGATCATGATTTAGAGTGGTTGGAATACCTCTGGGAATATCTTCAAATACTTTGGAATATTTAAAAATGATCCCTTGGAGATCTATGGGAATAGATGGATTAGATGTTTGACGATATAGTGAGCATTGTTGCACAATTACACCATGATTCCCCCTTTTCAATAATTTTTTCATGCCATTAGATCTTATCACCTTACTTGGTTTCCCTGTGATACTCCTTAACTCAATCTCCTTTCCTTCCAATGAAAATTTTATGAAAAGTTCTTCAAAATTAAAAGCCATTGTTCCCAATGATTGTAACCATTGGAATCCTGGTATGACATCAACACCACCCATGGGTATATCAATCATTGGACTATTCATTAAATATTCCCCCATAGTAAGATTGATCATATGTTATTTTCCTAAGAAATTGATAATTCCTCCATTTTCAATCATTACTTGAAACTCTGTCCTTGGATATATAAAACAATTGATAGCTTTGGCTAATTTATAGTGAATGAAATTATGCATACTAACAAAATAAATTAGGACTATTACCTTTTTCTTTTTGATATATCCTTCGATCTTGAGGGTTTGAGGAGTGCTAAGTCCATTCAATGCATTACATGATATCATGGGAGTCAATTGTTCAAAATAAATATCTTCTACGTTTTCATCTTGAGTTGGTTCTTGTTCTTGTTGTTCTTCCTCTTCACAATCTATGTAGAATAATTTCTTCTCACTGCATGTATGTCCCTTTCTATACCTGTTGTCACAATTAAAGCATAAAAAATTTTCTTTTCTTTCCTTGAATTGTTGAGGTGTCAACTTTGTAGGTTGATGTGTTTTAAAAGAAGGAACATTATTCTCTCGATAGATGTTAGGAGTGGTCCTTCTAGTATCCATAGCCATATTTTTACTTTCAACATTTCTCATCGTCCTAATTGCATTCTCTAATGATTTGGGTTCCCAAAGGAGAACCTCATGTTGAATCTTATCCTTTAAAGTTCCTATGAATACATCAATTAGGTGCTCATCTGGATTATCCGTTACTTTTATATTCAATCTTGGGAAGTTCTCAATTTTCTCCGCAACTGAACCCTCTTTCTTGAGATTTCTCAATTGGATAAAGAAGGTATTGCTCTTTGTATCCTCATAGTGTGCTATCATTTCTTCTGTGAAAATTGCCCAAGTGACAAGTGATTTGCGAGAAAAAATCCATTGATACCACACAAATTGATTGGGTTCTAAATATAAATAAGAAATTTGTACCTTTTCGGTTTGTGGCACATCATGTCGATCAAAGAACTTCTGCATCTAAACTATCCATGTGATTGGATCCTTCCCATCAAACTTCCTCATATTGATCTTAGGAAAGTGGTTGGTCTTCAACCCAAAGTTGGAGTTTCTCCAGTCTTGATTCATCTTCCTTGTGTCCTCATCATGAATTTCATGGGATACATTTTCACTTTTAGGTGGCCTCTCTTTTAGGAAATCTTTCAATCCTTCCATGATCTCCCTTTTTAAACCATCCAACTTAGTATCCATTATTTCCTCCAACTTAGATTCAGTTGAATCCATCATCCCTTGTATTTCATATTTTGTTATTGTCTTATTTTTTAAATCATTTATGTACCTGTGCATTTCTTCACCTTCATCAAGAGTCTAAGTAGGACTGTCTGAAGGATTATTTGGTGTAGAAGTTCCCTTTTATGGTGGCATGTTGGGAAAGTATCACTTTTAAACCTTGATTTAGAGGTGGTTCTTATAGATGATCTTTCTTCTGTTGTATCTCCAAAATTTTGGCCCTTTTGGCTCTGAAAATTTCGTTCTGTAGTTCTATGATATGTCATCTTTGCAATGCCATAGGTCTGATCAAAATTAGATGTGCCAAGTGGAAGTTATGGTAACTTCCCCACACCTTGCTGATTTTTTTCCCTTCTAGAAGAGTGTACCTATAAAGCGTTCCAAGAGAACAATATATCATATTTTATACTGAAACTTGCACAAAAAATAATATAGACTATCCACTATCCAATGCAACTTGTTTCACTTAATTTGGATACTCATTGAAGACGATATCATTGTTTTACCCGGAACACATGTTTGATACTAATTAATATTACTAGTCAGATACCCTATCTTAAATAGGGTCTATCTACAAAATTAGGATGAGCCAAAAGCTGAAATTGTTATCAAAGATACCTTGATAATTTATATGAATATCCTCCAAGTTTCAGGATCTGAAACGCCAGAGAAACAATTTTATAGTGCAAATTCTATGATGACTAAATTCAGGATGATTCCAGCAGCCTATCTTACATAGGATATATCTCTGAACGTATAAGGCATGGGGATCTTAAATTTGAACCCCAACTACCTTGATCCGTCTAATAAATATCCTCCAAGAAGTTGCTTCTGAAACATCGTAGAAACAAAGTTATAGAAAAACTTCCAAGGTGTCTCATATGCAACAGTGAAACCCCAAGACCTTAAGCTCTGATACCAAATGTTAAGAACCAAATATAAAAATAGCATAAAAAATATCAGAATAAGTACTCAATGTATTGACAAAGAGATAATTTTAGATAACAAGCCTCTTCGAGGGAGAAACCTCCTTATATGCCACATAATTTTAAAAATACAATATGATTCCAAATAAAAAGGTCTCCTTGCTATATATATTAGACTAGGAGGTACAATTACAACTAATGGACCCAAGCCAACATAAATAAAATAACAATACTAATGTAATATGCCCCAATTAAGGGGTAATGTGCCACTATTGAGGGCTTAACAGAATGACACACTGACAATGAAACAACTTAATAAATGCAACGCACAAGTGTTAGTGTGAAAGGATGGTGCACTGGAGGAATAAGCACCCAACCTGGTTGAAGTGTGCACTATCTTAGTGTGCAGGTATTGAAGACCATATAATCCTTTTGAATATAAGTCATGAAAGAACACACACCTGTGTAAGGGAACGAGGGCGACACACTGAAAGTAGAGTGTGTGCATCCCAAAAGTTTTGTGTGCACTAGTTTAGTGCACAAGATTTATGTTTTGAGGCTAGTGACCCTAGATGTAACATATCAATACTGCAATACTAATAATGTAAATGTAATCACAAGAAAATTTAATGAAAATACATCATTGCGGAAGACCAACCATGTAAATTATAATGGGGAGCTTAAAATCCACTAGCTGAGGTTAAGCGGGCTGGGTTAAAGGAGCTTAAAACCAAAAAGGAATATTATATTAATATTTGTTTAAAAAGAATAAAGTAAGGATATATTATTATATCCTAAGTCCTAAGGAGGGGAAGTGTGGACTGAAGGGAGTTCTCAAGGAAAAGTGTCATGTTGGGAAAATGCATCTAGAGAGTTTGGAATTAGTACTCTTTTCTGATCATTCGACGAACACGAGAGGAAAAAAGGAGCTCATGGTTCTAGCATAGAGAAGAATGTGATTGTCATTGAACTTGATTTTTACTATGACTAGTATGATAATTATTGTCACAGATATATGTATATGGCCTATCTTGGAGAGTTAATATGGAAGAGGTAGTTTCTCTAGCCTGTGGGAGATTGCATTATCTCCAAGTGAGAGAATTGCTGGGAATTATTTCCCAAGGTACCAAACTACAACGACAGGGCTTTAAGACTTCATGCCCGGGATGTTGTTGAAGCCCTGTAAGGGAAGTGGGGAAGCCGAAGGACTATTGAGTAGAGAAGGGGCACACTTCCTGGGGTGGGAAATGCATGTGGGGAATGAGAGATTGTAGGCTGTCAATGTGAATTGACATCTGTGACGAACTTTCTTGTAATCGAGTCACCTGTGACTGAGTTTCCTATGACCAAGTTCCTGTTGAGTGAGAGACTTTAGCCTGGTTGAGAACCCTTACCCAAGTGGATTTTATCCCCAACTCAGGGGTGACCCACTATTGAGATTTATGAATAGTGTGGTATAAGGTTGAGAGAAACATGGAAGGTTTGCCAGCATTTGGTGTCTTTATTGCAAAGATAAGTGCCAAATTGTGTGTTAAATCTTGTTTATAATAATATTTACGCAATTACTGTCATGGATTTATGTTATTGATGCTGCGTGTATAATTCTGTTATGATTGTATATAATTCTTTTATGAATATCTATATAATCATGTGTTGTTAAGTATTTATATCATTTAATAAGTGAATAAGTTGTGTTAGACCAATTTCGATGGAATTGTTGATAAATTGGTATCAGATTTGTAACATCCCACTCTATTGAGCCTACTTTTATTGACATATTCTTTGAAGACACTTGCGTTCAAGTGATCCGGTTATGGTATATTATGATTTGTTTTGATTATGGGTTATATATGATTATGATGATGTGTTGTGACTTATTTTTATTTTGATGTATATGTATTAGCAGATTCTATTGACGATTTTTCTTGAGCGTGAAAGACACATGACATGTTATGGATGCTGATGGAATTAATGAACTTCTTTGGACTCTGAATTGAGTTAGGGAGTGGATTGTATTTGCTTGAGTATTTAATTTTACGCACATGTGCCATATCATTTATTACAGTATAATTTATGTATATGGATTATTGACATTGTTTTTGTTAATGGATGCAGGCTTCGTGATGCTTGCTAATTCGACTCACATAAGGAGTAAAGAGGCCATGCGCAAAAACTAGAAATTTGAGGGAAAGGTGTGGCAACGTCCCTATCACATCCTACTAGCACTCCAACCATGATATGAATTGTAGGTTAACGATTACCTAGCTCAATAGGTCCACAATGTCCTGAGGGTGGACTGTGACTGTCACTCACAAATATTTCTAAGGAGCGTGCAATAAGGTAGAGTCCTTATTCCTTAGAAGCCCTTAGTCTCTCACAAGGTTGACTGAATAGAGTGTTTACTCCAAGGTTCATACAAACTTCAAAAACGATTTTAAGGCGAGTGGCACCCTTGGCGCATAGAGTTGCATCTTGAAGGGAACATCGCGTAACTAAAACATGAGCCAATAAATCTAGGTGTCCTAGGAAACATTGACATGATTGGACCTTGTTAGAATAAAATAATTAATTAAACAATAAATTATTAATTATAAATTCTAACAAAATTATAAGCCTAAGTCTAAGTCTAAATTAAGTAAAGGACTAAATGAATTATGACATAAGTTAAAAGATTGAGAATATAATCAAAATCTAGGAAAAAGGGGAATAAAATTTGAAGGTTGGATAAAATTCACATGTGTGCATGGAATTTATAAAATGTATTTTAAAAATAAAAGAAATAATAATATTAGAGAATATGAGTACACATGGAATAGAATCTTGAGTCAACCTACCACTAATCTAACCAAAAGAAGACTCCTAATCCAACTATAATTAAGATCTAGTTAGGAGACACTCATTAAATGAAAATTTGGGGAACAAAGGGACAAGAGAAAAAATAGGAACACATTGGAGAATGTGAGGGAAATTGGCTTTTTAAGTAAAATATAATTGGTAATTACTTGTGCAAGTGTGCATGAGGACATGTATCATTGGAGATTTCTCTATAAAACAAATGTGGTAGAATGGAAAAGGGTGCACTTATTCTTGGTAATGTTATGGTGCCAAATTTTTGTGGATTGTATTTTACTTTTGAGAGTTGCGATACCAAGCTTGTGGAAAGAGTGAAAGCTCTTCGTTGTGAGGCAAGCCTTGAAGATATTGTTTGTTGGTTTCTGGTGTGTGGCTCCTTTGTGGCTTGGGGGGCTAAGGGGGAAGAAGAGTACCCCTAGTGTTCGCTGGGAGGTACTGGTAAAGTTTATGTGATTAGCAAGTAGGAGTGCAGAAGGAGCGCCAGTCTTCAGTGGTTTCGATATTATATTTCTAAATTATTTTGTTGTAATAAGAATAGATTTTGTATGTATGAATTGTTAAAAATTTCCGGGAACTAAATTATAGAGTCACGCCAAAAAATTAAATTCATATATGGGAATGGATGTTCCTTATGATCACTGTAAAATTATTGGAGATCTTAGAGTTTAGAAATTACGTTGGGTCACTAACACTTGCGTGAAATTCTGGACTGATAGGATTTCATTTGGTCATTGTAAATTAATTGCCAATTCGAAAAAGTAGTATCTCGTAAGGCTTTTTATTTTGTAAATTAAGAATTTGGGATCGTTGCAAAAATTTAAATCCCGATCCTGAATTGAATTTTAAATAGTCGCTATTTAGATACATTATAGAGATCGTTGTTAGTTGTTGCATTTCGGAAATTCGAAGTTAGTTTGAGCATTGAAAGAATAGTTGCAGACCCGGAAATCGAATTTCAATGGTTTATACTAAAGAAATTAAATTACCAGTCCATAATTTAGAAATTTGCATAGTCTTGTATAATTGTTGCCAATCCGAAAGTCTAAACTTCATACAATAGCTGCATTATTTTATGGTGAATTCCTGAAATTGATTTCATATTGATCGTTGGGTATTAGTATTCTATAGAAATTGTTGTGTTGCTACAACTTAAATTGCAGTCTCGACAACACTGTAAACAAATTATTGTTAATTTAGATTTTGAGTTTCGAGGTAAGCATCGAAGTTTTGTTGCAGCTTCTGGAAATTGAAGCTAGTATAGCGATGCATTAGCAATAACTTACAATTCTAAATTGAGTTTTCGACATGATAGTTGTTTAATTAGTTTTACATTGATAACCAATGCTTGGTCGATGTCATTTTAATTGAATATATTTAAGGTGCGTATAAGATGTGCTCACAATGAAATTTTGACATCTACGATTCCTTGAAATGAGAGTTGACTACCTGATCATTCTGATCACTCTAATATTACCCTTTCGATTTTCGACTTAAGTTTAAGTCTATCTCTTCTCAACGATTAAATTCAGAACTTAGACTATGAGTTAGTTTAGAACTTAGACTATGAGTTAGTTTAAGATTAAATCAATAGAGTATATTGATTTTTAAAGAATAACTAATCTATATTGTCATACTAAGATACATGGAAAATTAAAGAGGAATATTCATTAAGTATCCAATCAAAGAATAGTTTTTAGACTAATTGTATACCCTATAAGGTTTTCATTACAAAAAAAAATTTATGTATAAATTATAACCTTTAATAGCCTATAAGGTTTTCATTAAATTTTTTTTTTTTTATAAATTATAACCTTTTGAAAATATAGAGATGAATTATTATGATGAATTTGTTTCTTTAAGTTGACTTTTCTTATTTAATTATATGGTGTCTACACTCAACATTAATTTAAGAGACTATAATAGAATAAATAAAGTAAGAAGGGTTGGAATATAAATTGAGGAACTTATATCTATTTATGAATTAAATGTTGAGGAATTTAAACGGCCCATACTTTAATTTACACTTTTGATTATTCTTCCTTAATAAGGATTGTTGTAATTTAATCCTTAAGATTTACTTATAGAAAAAAAAATGGTTGACATGTATTGGTTCGTTATCCACAATGAAATGTTATATGTTAAGTTTACATAGTGGATGATTACATTCGCGTGTTATGATATTAGTGATGATTTTTTGTAATGAAATGGAACTAGATAGTTGAATAGTTCTTATGATGTGAATAGATTGAAGAATTGATGAATTTTGTATTAGTATAAAGAGTCATTGAATGAATTTTAATTGCGTTATGTTTAAGTACCTTACCATCAATTTAGCCTTAGACTAGGTTAGAGTCAGTTATGGGAGTAGATACCTCCATGTTCAACAGAACAGTCACCAGTCTTGAGACCTTAAATGGTCAAAATCGATCAGATGAATCCTGGACTTGAGCATTGATTATGTGTCTTGGAGGTCCTAACCTTGCAGTGCAGGTTGGGTGGATAGATATCCTTGTTATCTTGATGTGATTTGATTGATATACTTGTTGTAATTGATTCATTGTTGTGTAATGATGTAGATGAGAATAGAAGGTGTAATTATCGATGTATGTTAATATTGTGTATCCTCATTCTAACTAATGTTGTTCTATAAAAAAATAAATTATTAGTACTGTACTCACTTACATTGATGTCGTAACGGAGGGGATGTTACATATGGTATCAGAGCAGGTTCAACGCTGTGACATTGGACTGCTACGCCTTCCACTTTGTTAAGGTAAATGATTAATGATGTATCACTAATCAATTTTGAAACTGTCCATGTAGGTAAACATGGTTAGAGGATGTAGGGGAAGTAAACGACATGGTGTTGGAGGAAGAGGTGTGACACCTCTGATAGTATCCATGCCAGAGGGGTCTAGCCCTCCGGGAGAAGAGCATAATACTGAGCAAAAGAAAGTTGTTATGGGAGATGTGTTAGGTATGATAAGATCCTTCTAGAGGATTTCAGAGACGTTTATCAACTGCCTGGATCGATATGAGGGAAAATAATATTTTACCAATGAGGGTTAAAAAAGAACTCTAGTTGGTAGTAGTAGCATACACAGAGAACTTGTGAAGGTGGAGTTTCCCGAGTTATGGGGTGTCACAGACGACTTAGCCATTAAGGAATGGTTGGATAACATGGTGATGTGCTTCTTACTTCATGATTACACCTCCAACATGAAAGTTTGCATGACAGTATTTCATCTGAAAGGGATTTCTCTACTTTGGTGGAAGACACTCCTACTTCAAATAAACATGGTTGTTGAAGATGTGTCATGGGAATTGTTCAAGGAACAATTCCGGGAGAGGTATTTTTTGGATGAATTCATTGAGCATCAACTTAATGAGTTCAACTCCTTACGACAGGGTAGTCCTACAGTGTCAGAGTATGAGGCCAGGTTCATGGAGCTACTGAGTTATGCTCCACATATGAACAAGAAGAAGTTAAAGGTCATTGAATTTATGTTTGGCATTAACTTTAACATTCATGCAAAGGTGAGGATCCTAATGCCTCAAATATTACACGATGCAGTTTAGAAGGCCATCATTTTTTAGGAAGAGTTGACAGGTGGGTGTTAGGGCTGGACTCCTTCTAGACTGACTGAACAAATGACTTCAGGAGCACAACAACTTCAGACCCCATCTAGATAGACTTTTGGGCATCAGGATATGCCTAGAGGACCAATGTTATCGACACCATGATGAATGAATCCTCGGCAGAGGACTCCTTACATAGAACCACAACAACAACAATAACGTCATCCACAACAACAACAACAGTTTAGGATTGTTCAATAGAACAAAATGGGATCATATACTGCTAGGCCAACAACTTCTACTTCAGGGACCAGGAGCACTGGACCAAAGATTGGATGTTGGACATGTGGAGAGCCACATTACCAGAGATATTGCCTGATTGAGATTTGGGAAAGGCCCATAGGATACATGCAGTGGTGAAAAACTACCAAGTCCAACACCAATCCATTGTTCTTGAAACGTCAGGTACAATCACCAATCAAACTTTTAGTATCTTGATAGATCTAGATGCTACAAAGAGATTTACTTATAGTGCATTTCTTAATAGAATTAATTTAAACGAAGTTGAGAAGGATGATTTCAGATACGTATAAATGACATTTGGTGCCAAACAGAAAGTTGGAGGAAAGGTTACAGACTGTAACATTAACTTGGGAGATTTTGTAATGAAGGCTAGCCTATACGTCATGATCTTAGGATCTTATGACATAGTGATAGACATGGATTAGTTGGAATTGCATGATGTGATACTTAACTATAAGACAAAATGGTTAAGTTTGACGGATGATTTAGGACATAGTAGAATAATTTTACGAAGAAACCAAGGAGTATCCTTGAGGTTTATTGCTTCCCTACAATTGTAGAAGAGCATGCGAAAAGGATGAAAGCTATATGCAATCTTAGTGCTAAACAAAAAGGGTGAGGTAGAAGGATTAGAAAACCTTATTTTAGTACAAGAGTTTGCAAACGTATTTCCAGGAGAGTTGCCATGTTTACTGCCAGAAAGAGAGTTGGATTTTAAAATAGACTTGAAACCTGGAACTGAACTGATAGAAAGAATGCCTTACTTAATGTCAACACCTGAATTACAGTAGTTGAAAACGCAATTGAAGGAGTTGCTTGATTTGGGACTTATACATTTGAGCATATAACCATGGGGTGCGCTGATGATTTTTGTTAGAAAGAAGGATGGGTCATGGAGGCTTTGTATTGAATATTGTCAATTGAACAAAGTAACGATCAAGAACCAATATTCATTGCCAAAAAAAATTTATTTGTTTGACCAGATGAAGGGAGCGACAATGTTTTCAAAGATTGACTTGAGATCAAGATATCATCAATTACAGATTAAGGAGGAAGATATCCCCAAGAACACATTTAAGACAAGATCTGGACACTATGAGTTCATTGTTTTACCATTTTGACTAATGAATTCCCCGAGAGTATTCATGATCTTGATGAATAGGGTATTTCGTGAATACTTAGACAACTTTGTTCAAGTATTCATTGATGATATATTGATTTACTCTCAGATGAGAGAAGATCATGATGAACACTTAAGATTGGTTTTATAATGTCTAAGAGAAAACAAGTTGTACGGGAAGCTTTAAAAGTGTTATTTTTACCAGAAGGAGATTATTTACTTGGGACATATCATATATGGTGAAGGTCATCAAGTGAAGGTTGAGAAAATACATCCAACAAGATTTTTATATACACACACTATTCCTGAATCAAAATGGGAGATCATTTCGATATATTTTATTTTTGGATTACCAGTGATGGAAAGGAGACACAATTCAATTTTTGTTGTAGTTGACACTCTAACGAAGAGTGTACACTTTATTCCAATACACATGACGATATTAGGCACCAGACAGAACTAGAGTTTTTGTCAGCGATATTGTGAGATTACATGGTGTACCAAGAAGGATCATATCCAAACGAGGATTGGTGTTTACATGGAAACTTAAATAGGAATATTCATTATGTATCCAATCAAAGAATAGTTTTTAGGATTAATAGTACAACCCATAAGATTTTCATTAAAAATTTTATGTATAAATTATAACCTTTTGAAAATATAGAGAGGAATTATTATGATGAATTAGTTTATTTAAGTTGAATTTTCTTATTTAATTATCTGGTGCATACACTAAACATTCATTTAATAGATTATAATAGAATAAATAAAGCAAGAAGGGTTGGAGTATAAATTGAGGAAGTGATATCTATTTATGAATTAAATGTTGAGGAATTTAAACTACCCATACTTTAATTTAAAATTTTGATTATTCTTCATTGATAAGGATTGTTTTCATTTAATCCTTAAGATTTACTTATAGAAAAAGAAATGGTAGACATGTATTGGTTCAAATATAAATGATATTGTTATCCACAATGAAATGTTATATGCTAAGTTTACATAGTGGATGATTACACTGACGTGTTATGATATTAGCGATGATTTTTGTAATGAAATGGAACTAGATAGTTGAATAGTTCTTATGATGTAAATTGATTGAAGAATTGATTAATTTTGTATTAGTATAAAGAGCCAATGAATGAAGTTTAATTATGTTATGTTTAAGTACCTTACCATCAATTTAGCTTTAGAATATGTTAGAGTCAGTTATGGGAGTAGATACCTCCATGTTCCTCATAACATTTGCGAGTCATGAGACCTTAAATGTTCCAAATCGATCAGATGAATCCTAGACTTGAACGTTGATTATGTGTCTTGGAGGTCCTAACCTTACAAGGTAGGTTGGGCAGATATATATCATTATTATCTTGATGTTATTTGATTTATCTACTTGTTGTAATTGATTCCTTGTTGTTTAATTACGTACATGAGATAGAAGGTCTAATTATTGATGTATGTTAATGTTGTGTATTCTCGTTCTAACTAATGGTGTTCTATAAAAAAGAAAATTACAACTATTGTACTCACTTACAATGATGTCGTAACAGACCAAACATTACAAGAGCAAGAAATTTTAAGTGACATTTCCCAACAGGTGGCTGGGGGTGTTACAAATTGGTATGAGAGCCCAGTTTTCAACACTGAGCCTGGATGGGTTGAGTTAACATAATGTAGAAGTAGAGTTTCACAGAGAATTTAATTCAGGAGTGGTTGAATTTACAGTTATAGTGAGTCTATGACGAAAATTAGAAGCACTTGAGTAAAATTGGGTAAAAGCCCTAATTTCTATTTCCTAAATTCATGAACAATATGGGGAAATTTGGTTAAGTGTAGAGATATTCCTTATTTTAATCTCTTTTTAAGTAAATTTAGGCAGACACAAGATTCAAAATTTGTGAAGGTATTTGGAGAAATTTGCATCATAAATGTTAATCAATGGCACACACAAGAATTTATTGTTGGAGAGGTCGAATTTGGATGTATTGGAGTGAAATTGATCAAATTTCATGATTGTAGAATGATCATGGTGGAAATTGGTTGAGAATCAGCAAAAAGCCCCAGTTTCTGCAATGAAAAATATGGAAAAATCATTCAAGTGTCGAGAGAAGTGTGCGCGCTAAGTATTAATGATGCACAAAATAAGAAGATGCACAGATGGGCGCATTAAAAATTGAATATCGCACTTTTTGGAGTCAGTGGCATGGAGAAGTGATGTTGCAAAGGTGTGTATGCTAAACATTGTCATTGCGTAGAAAAGAAGGGTGTACAGGATATGTACATTAAGTTTTGGTTCTGCGCTGTGTATAACTGGTGGTGTGCATAGGAAATACGTGAGTGATAAAGTATGCTAAGTTTGACATCACAGAGTGTAGATTTTGTGGTGCACAATTAATAATGTGATGTGCACAATGAGTGTTTGAAATATAGCAGAGCACAATTTCAATCTGAGGATGTGCACGCAACGTTGTACTAGTGGTGCGCGCAAAATAACTACATCCAAAACCTGGTATTGTGTAGTGTAGTGTTTGTAGTATGCGTAGAGTATTGATGCACGACACAGAAGTTGTGATCAAGGAATATTGGTGCATGAAAGAAGTGTATGCACATTGGATAGTAGTGTGTGGTGTATGCACTGTGTTTTATCACTATGTATGTAAAAATTGGTGCATGCTAATAATTGATTAGTAGTGCACGCAAAATTGATTGGGAAGTTAATTTCCCAAGAAATTAGAAGAAATAATTTTGAATGTTGTATCAAAAGAGAATTGTACATCATTTCATAAATTGATTAAATTTTCTATCCTAACAAATTTTGTTGGTTGCACATTTTGTAGAGTTAACAACATTAGATTAGAGTAGGATCAACCAAAGTTTAGAATCATGGAAGATGTGTAGGGAATTTATAACCATGAAGAAGATATTAGAGGGATGTATGTTCATATGGGTAATGAAGGTACAAATTAAAATGGAAATGGTGAAGGTAAGGAAGAAAACATGAACTTTGAAGAAACCATAAAATGTTTTCAAAAGGATTTCCTAAGTCATAAACTTGATAGTGAGAGGCTTATGAAATCCATGGAGAAATAGGAATAATTCAACATTAAGTTGATGTAGATCTTGGAAAAAACAGAGGGGAAGATGGATAAGGAGATTGAGTCAAGAAGATCAGGAATCCATAAGTCTTGTTGGGGTCCTATAATCATAGGTTGTTTGTTTATACAACTATCTATTTGGCATTGCTCTCATGATGAAGACATCTGGTTTGTTGGCCTCGGTTGATTTCACTTCTCCCTTCATCAATTTCGCCCGATCCTTCATCACTGTGTTGCATCATTTATCCACCTCTACGCCACTCACTTCCTTGTCCATTTGTCCCATTGACTACATCTTGCCCGCCACTCATCCCTGCATAAACAAACTTAGCATAAAAAATATTAATTAGATTATTTTAATAAGATAATTAATAATAAATAAATAATTAGATTAATTAATAGTGTTAATATTAAATTAGTGTAGTTAGATTAATAAAATGGGTTAGTTTTGTTAATAATTAGATTAATTATTAATTAATTAATTTTTAGTAATTAAGTTTGTTTGTTTAAGTTAGTGATTAGGTTAGTGTTTTAGAATTAAAGAATTAATTAAGAAATTAAATTAAAATACATATAAATTAAAAACAATTAAAAAATAAAACAACAATATTAAATGTAAATTAAAATAAAACAAAAACAAAACAAATAAATACAAAACAATAAAGAATTAAAATGAAAACAAATAAAATAAAATAAAAGTTAAGTATAAAACAATACATGTAAACAATAATAAAAACAAAACATAAAATATAAAACAAAAAATTAAAACCAAAATGAAACTATCCTAAAGTTTTAAACACTCACGCACTCCCCCATGTATTGGACCCCCCTCCCCCTCTATGTCACTCCACCACAAGGGGGGTCTGAGTAAGTGGTTTACTTGAGGGAAGGTATCACCATAAGGTGAAATTGGACCCCCCCTCCCAAT